>JADRCD010178266.1:0-10623 GCA_019843815.1 Montemys delectorum
CCTTTCCTTTCCTTTCCTTTCCTTTCCTTTTCTTTTCTTTTTTCTTTTTGGTTTTTCGAGACAGGGTTTCTCTGTATAGCCCTGGCTGTCCTGGAACTCACTCTGTAGACCAGGCTGGTCTCAAACTCAGAAATCCGCCTGCCTCTGCCTCCCAAGTGCTGGGATTAAAGGCGTGCGCCACCACGGCCTGGCATGAGTTTCTACTTTAAACTTAGCTTAAGTCTTGAGCTAGCAATTAAATTCAAGGTTTAATTTTCTTTGGTATTGTTTCATTTCAGGTCAGGCATCCCTGGGCATACTTCTTATATATATACATATTTTTCATATTATATGTTATCAGTATTTTCAGCAAAGATATTGATTCAAATTCAGAGGGAACAGCTTCACTTTGAGTCCACATTTTACTATATGGCTTTGGGCACTTTGTCCTCATTTTCTCCTCCATAAAGAGAGGTTGATGCTAGGACCCACATAGACTGGGGAGATGGTTCGGTGGATAAAGTGCTTTTCTTACAAGTGTAAGTTTGGATTCCCAGAACTCCTGTGAAAAGCCAGGCATGGTAGTGGGAGACTGTAACCCCATAATGGGTGTGGAGGCAAAATACATTGATCCCTGGAAGCTCAGTGGCTGTGTAGCCTAATCTACTTGGTGAAGCTCTGAGTCACTGAGAGAGCCTGTCCCTAACAAAGGGCAGAAGGAGCCAGAGGACTGACACCTGAAGTTGTTCTGTGTCCTTTGTACATGAGCATTGGCACACATGACTACCCCCCCCCAACATATGATATTGCCTATGTTATAGGATTGCACGTAACAGATAGTACCAACCAGTGGCAGGATTGGTTAATTATTAGTTATATATAGTTAGCATTGTCATTGTGCAATAATTATTTCTTGAATATCACCAACTTCAAAAATCAGCATCTTGTTTTTCATTGTCTTTTACTTTTCTCATAGAACATATGCTCAACATTTTTTTCCACTGTAAGTTAAACTACCATTTTAGATGAGCAGATTAATATATTCAAATCTGCATTATAAAAACATCAATGCCAGTAATTGACGAACTGAGAACAGACAAGGTTATGTGAAGAAATAAGCAATCTAAAGTCTATTCAATAGCACTTTGACATTTAAAAGGGTGCACTTAAAAAAATCATCTTGATCCAACCAGAATGAAGGAATAATTGCCAAAATCATTTGGACATAGAGCGTACTATTTCTGTGTTCTAACTGGCATCTTAAGCCTCTTCTTTTAAACTGTCCATATGTACCCATCTTCCTGGCACCTCAGTCCTTCATCATTTACCATGTCTACAGACCCGTTGGTGGAGCTATGACCTCATCCACAGTGCTAGGGTATTTAGCATATGATTTTTTTTTTGCATGACAGTCCTTTGATGGAACTGCTGCATTAAGCACCCTATTCAGGGACAGTGAAAAGACTTAACTGAAAACATGGCTGCCTGTGAATGCCTCCTGGCAGAGCTGATTCCACAGGTCTGTCATTTGGAATTAGAAAGCCCATCTGCCACCTCTTGATTCAGAATCTCAGATGAATGTGGCTCATGTTCCACGTGATACTGGGTTTGTCTTCAGAAAGACTCTGCATGCATCGATGCTGACATAGCTCAGTTCCCAGGGTAAACTCCCTTGTAATGTCAGGAAAACTCACCCACCCCAAGCCATCTAATAGATATTTGCCTTCTAATAGACAAGCAATCACCACCTTGAGGAAAGGTTTCAGTGACTATAGTTGGTTCAGAGCAACTTATAAAACGTTTATATTCTTTCTGCTCACAATACATATAGACATTTGCAAAAAAGAAATCTTAGATTCTGTGGCATGGACACACTTTTATTCATTGTGAAAACACGGGCTTTAGCCTCATTGGTGATTAATAATGGCAGCTCTTTGTGTCTGTCCTAATGTTATATATTCTTACAGGGAGAGGCCAGGTTAAGTGCATGGCATGCTTAAGTTCAAGTTAGAAGTTCAAGTCTTCTAATTTGCCTCCTTATTGAGATTTTATTTTTGTAACCTGATTAAAATTCTCTATGGCTTTTTATCTTCTCCACTGATTGCAGTAATTTCTGCCATGTCTGTAGCTAATGATTTTGAGTAGATACATATTTATATTAATAGTTAAATGTGTTTATAAATTGTATCTGCTATATTAGTATCACCAAATTCCCAGATCTCAGCACTTCAAATGTGTAATTCCTAAATTTAGGAAACAAACCTTTCTAAGCCATGCTCTAGCTTGGGAAAATGGGTTGTCATCTTCCTTTCAATATGCTGACTCCACATATTTCTAACTTGTAAAGGCCAGTGGCCCCCTCCCCTCTCGTTGTCTGATGACCAGGATCCATCAGTTCCAACAGGTTGACTCCACCTGTTGTGATTAATCCTGAAGAGTCAGAGGGCACCATCCCAAGGATAGGTTTTATTTGTAATTTCCTATTTTTCTAACTACAAACTAAAAACAGCTGTAAGCAAATGAAAGGGTTGTTTAGCAGCTGTGAGGCCAACCATGTTTGTCAGGCCAGCTCCTATGGAGGACAGCCCTCTCTGGTGATGAGACAAATGTTGTCTTGGTTCACTTCCCCCCAGGGGGGCAGCATCTCCTTTGTGTTTCCCTTTTCCATTCCTGGGCTCTGTTGTCTGTCTCCCCCTCTCTTTCACTGCTCACACCTGTGTGGGTGGCTCCTTTCCCGTCTCCACCTTTTCTTGGTTTCTTTTCCCTCAAGTCTGCAAAGCTAAGTCTTAGCTCACCTTCCTCCAAAGACAGAAAGGGGGGAAGGTGGTGCAGACGACACTTCCCCAACGCTCTGGTGGAGGTCACTGACATGCCGCTTACATGTTATTCAGTCGATGAGTTTCCTGACAGCTGAGCAAGGGGCTGGGCTCTGTGCAGCTTCACAAGACGGCAGTGAACCTAGCTCTGCCAAGGTTCGTGCGCACCTCCCTCATCGACCTTCTTCACATTCCTTCCTCCACATTGTCCTTTGAGGAGATTTTGGCAGTTTCTTCAAGCTGGAGAAGACTGCCGAAGCTGATAGAGCACACCCTGTTCTTACTTTGAACACATGGCCCACAGGTCTGGATTTCTTCATTGATGAAGAGACTCAAGGAGAGACTCCTCAGTCTCCCTGGACACTATTTCTATGAGATGATGCCTGGATTTGCTCCAACCACATAAATAAAAATGCTTTTTTTCTCTTCTTCTTTTTTTTTTTTTTTTTTTTTTTTTTGGTTTTTCAAGACAAGGTTTCTCTGTGTAGCCCCGGCTGTCCAGGCTGGCCTCGAACTCAGAAATCCACTTGCCTCTGCCTCCCAAGTGCTGGGATTAAAGGCGTGCGCCACCACGCGCCACCACTGCCTGGCATAAAATGCTGTCTTAAAAGACAGTACAGAAAAAAAAAAAATACATCAACTAGTTCTTGAATAAATTAGCATTGAAGTCCTCCTACTTAGGATTCTTGGTATGTGAATCTTTTATTGTTTAGATTTGTTTAGGGTTTTTGTTTTCACTTACAGCTCAAAGCAGGACAGTTAATATATTTTAGTGGTTAAAGAATGTCTCTTATGTGAGAATGTTTTCTCATATGAAGAAGAAGGAAGAAAAAGGAAGGGGGGGAGGAAAGCAGGAGAAAGGCGGAGGAGGGAGGGGAAAAAGAGGAATAAGTGGAGGAAGAGGAGGAAGAACAGGAAGAGGAGAAGAAGAGCAAGAAGAAGAGAAGATAAAGAAGGGATACTGGTACAATGTGTGAGGCAACAGGTAGGGGAATCTTCTGGAATCCGTCTTTAACCCCTAAGGAAGCCTGACTCCCCCTGTTCACTTTCCCTCTCTCTTATGAGATGTTAAGGCAGATATGTGGAGTTTATAGATGGGAAGCCAAGTAGCAGATGTAGTAAGGAAAATGAAGATGTGATTCCTCTAAATAGTTCTCAGTGGTAGAAACATTGGCTTAAGGGTGAGGTCCCCCGATGGCCAAGTGTAAGTGCTACCAACCAACCCAGAAAGCAGGAGACCTTCAATGCGCTTTGGCATGTTACCTTTGAAATGAACTTGTAGGTGACTTGCATCCAAGTTCAAGAATTTAGTAGCAAAAGAGAAATAAAGTAAAAGAAGATCATCAAATAGATATTCCCTAAACCTACTGTTATAATCAAGACTTGTCTGTTGTAAACAACTCATTCTGGCTGAAGTTCATATTATCCGAGACTGCAAGGTGAACTGGGTTCTGGGACAGGTATATACAGGCTCCAAATAACTAAACCCTTTTTCTCTTGGTTTTCTCCATCCCTGAGAAGTACAGATCTTTGATTCTGGGGCAGGCCTTCCCAAGTGCCCAGCCTAACACCAGAATATAGGAATCTGCCCCAGGCGCCTGGGCAGAGACTGAAGAAGGTACAGGTTCTTGAGGAGAAAGTGGGTTTTGTCTCAGGAAGAGCAAAACTATTCTGGACAGATATAACTGAGAAATGACAACATCATCACAATCATGGCATGAATTAGAGCTGACGTTTTATCTTATTAACATCAGCTCACACAGGAAAGGCAAATGCTATTCAGAAGTCAGAGAATTTTGAATTCAGTGGAAATTTAGTTTCATTTTAAAAATAACATAACAGTTGAGCTTTGAGAATTGGGTTAAGACTTAGTCTGTTTTTTTTTCCTCACATTTTAATTAGAGTGCCCCCCCCAGGAATTTTCGTTTTTTATTGGTTATTTTATTTATTTACATTTCAAATATTATCCCCCTTCCCAGTGTCTCCTGCACAAGCCCCCTATCCCCTCCTCTCTCCCCCTAACTCTATGAGGGCGCTCTCCCACCTTAACAACCAATCCTGTCTCAGTGGCCAGAAGCCATGAGTACCCCCTGTGTAGTCTTTGATTGGTGGTTTAGTCCCTAGAAGCTTTGGGGGGGTCTGGGTGGTTGATATTGTTGTTCTTCTTATGAAGTTGCAAACTCCTTCAGCGCCTACAGTCCTTGCTCTAACTTTCCCCACTGGGGTCCCCATGCTCAGTCCAATGTTTGGCTCTGTACATCCGCATCTATATTGGTCAGGCTCTGGAAGAACCTCTCAGGCGAAGGCTATAACCAGATCTTGTCAGTAAATACTTTTTGGCATCAGTAATAGTGTCTAGGTTTGGTGTCAGCAGATGGGATGGATCCCTCGGTGGGACAATCTTTGTATGGCCTTTCCTTTAGTTTCTGCTCTACTCTTTGTCCTTGTATTTCCTTTTGACAGGAGCACTTCTGGGTTAGGGATTTGGAGATGAGTGGGTGGCCCCATCCCTCAGCTGGGGGTTGTGCCTATTCACTGGATATGGCCTCTACAGTTTCTATCTCCCCTTTGTTGAGTATTTCAGCTGAAGTTCTCCCTGTTTGGTCCTGAGAACATCTTGGGTCCCTGGCATCTGGGAGTTTAGAAATGGTTACCCCCATTTCCCCTCCCCCGCTGCTGCACACCTACTTTCAAATACCCGACCCTCTGTACTTCTCCCCCATCTCCTCCTATATCTGAACTGCTCCCCCCTTCCCGTCTCCATCCTCCTTCCCTCCCAGATCCCCGTTTTGCTCTACTGCCCAGAGATTATTCTCTTTAGTTTTTTATCTAACCATTTTCAAAAGCAAATTTTGCTTCTTAAATGGAAAGGGATTTATGAAGACACACATGTCTAAATCTCAAATATAAATTTAAAAAAGAATGACATTGAAACCAAAGACATTGAACTTATTTCCCAATCACAAAGATGACAGCTGTGTGGTAACCAGGCAGGACTCCCTGGTGCAAACATCTATTACACCTCATCAAAGCAACAATTAAGGAGCTTCAGCAGTGTCAGGCATGACTGGGTTCATATCAGCCTTTGATCGCCTCCAGAAAAGACAAGTTAGTCAGAGAGTTGACATCACCCATTAGAAGACAGTGTAGGTCCCATCCTTTCTCTTCAACAGCTTGCATCAAAACATCCCAGTCTCAAGACACTGAACTTGCAGTGTTATGGGCAAAAGTCCCAAAAGGAGTTCCCATAGAGTGGGAGGCATACTTCAAATTTCCAACAGACCTTCCATGCGATGTGTATTTAGGGATTTGCCTTTTAAAGAATCAGCCCTCTGCATGAATTAGAGGATGCCTCATCTTCACTGGCGCAAAGACAAAGACATTAGTTTCTTGTCCCAAAATAACAAGACATTCTTTCTTTCAAATAGAGGTACCTTGAAAACATCGAGGTAATTTATAGATGCTGTGTAATTGTGAGACATCATGTTATTCCAAAGGCTGAAGAAAAATTAGCTATGAAAGAAGTGGTTTATCTGAGTCAAAAGCATGGAGCGGCTTTTCAAGGAGTTTTCCTGTATCTCATGCAAACCAAATTCCATTTTAAGTCATCACCCGATGAACCATGCAGTGTTACAGGCAGTGCACAAAGCTAGGTCTGGGATGGGAGTTAAGGTCTTGACCAAGTAATGACACATCAAGACAAACAACAACAACAAAAAAACCCTCCTAAGTCATTCAATATCATCTTTTCACATTTTATTAATGTACCAACATCCATCATCACAATATGGGTGATATAATATACTACTTAACTCAGAGGGAAAAATCAAGTATATGAAACTAAAATTGACTACAGATATTTTTCCCTTGTAAGGAAGAAGTGTCATAATTTCATTTCAGCCGAGAAGTAAATCTCAACACTGCCTCTTTGTGGGAAGGGCAGAGTGAGAACTGGAGTAGGAGTCTGTAGCTCAGAGAGTCTTTGGCCATTCTAAGTAGCAGGGCGTAGTGACATATACCTAGACTAGCACTTGGGGCTGAAGAGGGAAGGTCCCAAACTACATAACAAGTTCACACCTAGCTCAGGTGCGTGAGTTAAACTTTGTCTCATAGCATTTTTTTTTTTTTTTTTTTTAGAGGAATGGCTTGAATCTTGCGTTGGGAGATAATGATTGGGCAGAGGGATTGTGCTCTGTCCTGTCGAGACGAGGATGAGCTGTTGTTAAAGCCAGGTTTTGTGGCAGCAGATGGAGGCAGAGTAAGGGCCAAGTAACAGCAGGAAGCTACAGTGATGAAGTCGCCAAGACTCTGCAAGAGCAGCTCAGCAAACACGGAAGTTTCCTATTCTCTAAGAGACAGGTATCGAGACCCACAGCGCATGCGTGAAATCATAGGAACAAGAAGTTTCCTATTGTCTAAGAGACAGGTATCAAGACCCGCAGGGCACGCGTGAAATCACAGTTAGGAACAAACCTGAATGAAAGCACTGAGTTGCCATGGCTCTCAGGGACGATGATGAGCTGAATGGCCATTTGCTGACTTTGGGGAAGGCAGTAGGTTAAGTGTGGATGTACTGAGCAGGGAACTGACTCAGTCACAAGTGGATAGAGCAGGAGGGCAGAGACTTTCAACGCACAAAGTGTGCCGTTTAATACTTACAAATTACTTATCTGTGGAGTTTTCCACTCACTAGAAAGACTTGATTCAGGTGTGTATCTCAAGATTGGCTCTGACATGCTGGCATGAGTCTTGCCTCAGTAACTGTGGGTTGGTTTTTGTTTGTTTCTCTGTCTGAGACAGGACCTGGTCTTGAACTTCTGGTCCTCCCATCTCCACTATGCCAGTGCTGATATTATAGATATGGGCCACCACACTTAGTTCATGCAGTACTGAGCTTGGAGTCTAGACCTTCATGCATGCTAGGTCAGTGCTCAATCAACTGAGATACATCCCCAGATGCTTGTGTTAATAACAGTGATAATTACTAGCACATACTAAAAGATTTACCCAGGGTATGTGTACTCTCTTACTGATCATCTCTCAAGGCAATTCCATTGGGTTACCATACTCCTTGTTGAGATGGAGAGAGTGATACACATAGATGCAAATAACTTGTCAAAACTAAAGTTACATGGTGAACAGGGAAATGCAGGACACAAAAGCCCATTTCTTTTTTTTTGTTTTGTTTTTTGTTTGTTTGTTTTTGTTTTGTTTTGTTTTGTTTTGAGACAGGGTTTCTCTGTGTAGCCCTGGCTGTCCTGGAACTCACTCTGTAGATCAGGCTGGCCTCAAACTCAGAAATCTGCCTGCCTCTGCCTCCCAAGTGCCCGGCTAAAAGCTCATTTCTTAACCATTAGTGTATAGAGAACCTATGGGAGATTGGTACCAATATCCTCACAGATGCCCAAAGCCCAGATGTGCTTAAGACTCTGTGTTCATGCCCCTCATTGATAGGTGAGCTCAACTCACCTGTCAATCTCTACTTAACTTATAACACTTACGGCAATGCAAATGCTATCTATGTACTGTCCTTTAGAGACAGAGTCCTCCTATGTAACTAGGGTTGGCCTGACCTCACGATCTTCCTCAGTCTCTTGAGTGGGTGAGATTATAAGTATGTGTTACCACATCTGAGCTGATACTACATAGAACCCTGTTATATTATTTATGGATAACTACAGAAAGTAGGCACGTATTTAGTTCAGATGAACAACAATATGAACTAACTAGTACTCTCAGAGCTCCCAGAGACCCAACCACCAACCAAGGACTATACATGGTAGGACTGATTGTTCTGGCAGCATGTGTATAGTAGAGGATCGCAAATTCGATCATCAATAGGAGGAGAGGATCTCGGCCTTGTGAAGGTTCTGTGCTCCAGTGTAGGGGAGTGCCAGGGCCAATAAGTGGGAGAGGGTGGGGTGGCAGGCATGGGGAGGGGGGAGGCAAAAGAAGTTTGTTGTTGTTGTTTTTGTTTGTTTGTTTTTTTGGAGGGGAACTGGGAAAGGAGAATTTTACATGTAAATAAAGAAAATATCTAATAAAAAAATTAAAAAAAAAAAAGAAATATTAAGTAGCATGCTTGATCCCTGGTTGACTCCGCATATGGGAAACCCAGAGATAGGGAGGGCCTCTGTTTCTACCTTTCCATGGCTCCATCAGTCTGCCATTTCAGCTGACACTTCATACATGTCCCTTCCCTTTAGTGTAAATACTGATTTTAAATAAATATTCCAAATGCTTACCCTTTTCTTCAGTTTTGAAAGAAATCATTCTTATTGATAACTGTTTGTTGATGGGTCTCTGCTTGGTGTGTGTCACAGTAGTGGGGGCATTCAGATCCATGTCCTAGCCTCGTGAGAATTATCTCCAAACTGAGAAAAGACAAGTAAAGTTAAAATAGAGCCAGTGCAATATATGAGATTCTGAGCTGAAGCTCAAGGCTCAGAAAGTGTGGGGTAAAGCTATGGAAAAAAAACAGGAGCTCCTTGCCTCCTGTGACACGGAGAGAACGGGTTGGGTTCTCTGTTACACGGTCTCATTGTGTTTTCCTTGGCATACACTTGCTGTGAGCCTGAGCAAGATAGATAAAAGTAAAATTTTTTCGTAAACCTCCAAGACTTACATAAACTTTGGCTATTTGTTCCAGAGTTATACTGCAAACACCACTATCTTCCTGATATTTAAACATGGCCCACATTTAAGATTAAGTACAAGAAGACAAGGCTATGAAGAGCGTACTCAAGCAAAGCATCTATGTTTTACCATTTTTATTTAAAAGAAGGTCTCCCGTAGCCCAGGCTGGCCTCCAACTCCTTATAACCAGGATGACCTTGAACTTCTGATCCCTCTGCCTCCAGTTCCTGAATACCAAGAATATAAGCTTGTGCCACCATGCCAGATTTATACAGTGCTGGGACCAAACGCATGGCTCTGTACAAGGTAGGGAAAGCACTCTATTAACAAGCCACATTTCAGCCCAGGGAACACCACTTTTAACTCCTTATTTACTTTCTCATGATGGGAGAATTACTACCAAAAGAGCGGGCAATGAGTGTGACAAGAGGAATGGGTGTCGCTGGGAATAGGGAGGGAGAAACATGGTCAACTCAGATTCTGCCCTCCTGCTGCGTGGAACCTCCATGCCCTGCTGCACTGAAGCAAACCCTTGCCTTCATGCCATCCTCACTGCCTACATCAGGCCCCTGTTACCTCTTGACTGGGCATCTCATCAGCCTCCATAACCCCTTTCCCTGCAACCGGGTAAGGTTTACTTTCTAAAATGCAAATGTGATTGTGTCGCTTGTCAGTTTCAAGTCTTAGATCATCGTCTTTCCACTCTGCACAAGGTTCGGTGTTTAAGCACACCAGAATCCTTCGCAGCTAGCTTTGACATCTTTGCAAGTCCCTAGTTGTATCTTAAAGTCCAAGTAAACTCATATGCAACTCTTCAATGAGGCCATGATCAATGTCACTGTCCTACTATGGCACCAGGCCCCACATCTTTATTCATCCGAGCAGTTCTCACCTGTCCTGCAAGACTCGTCCCTATAGAAACCTCTTCCCCATCTGCTCCTGTACCACACTCAGAGTTAGAGAATTAGCCCCTCCTAATCACATTGTCTAACTTCCTCTGAGAGCATTTCCCACAGGCATGTAATTATTTATTCCCCAAGCATTCCCGCTAGATTGTAAACTCCTGAGAGGAGGGACTTCCTCAAATCTGCATCCTTAGCGTCCAGCATGTATGCCTTCTCAATAAACATTGAAAGGCTGAACTAACTAGTACCCTCAGAGCTCCCAGGGACTCAACCACCAACCAAGGACT
>JADRCD010178268.1:0-12027 GCA_019843815.1 Montemys delectorum
CCTCTGAGTCAATAGATTTTCCAGTCCAATTGGAATCAGTTTTGATTGCTTTTACAAATGGAAGAAGAATGAGCTAACGGGGCCTTGTTCCTGACCCCCACAGTAACTGCACAATTAATATTATGCTGGTTCATATTTGGTTCTACTGAGCAGCGAGAGAGAATAAACCAGAAGCCCACAGAAGTATTTTTACAGTTTCTTTCAACATTTCAACTGCACTTGCTTAGAATCTCATCATCTCTGTTTACAGGATCATCCTTAGAATCCACCCTGCTCTTCTGGCAAAAAAAACCAGCCCTTGTTGAAATCTAGTTTATCTTTTTGAAAATGTACTCCAAGTCCCACTTCCCTGGCATGAAGGTCGCCTGCAGAACACAGAAGGGGGTCTTCAAAACAACCTCCTATGATGCCATTAAAAATTCTGTAAGCATTAACCCTTCACTTCTCAAACCCAACTCACTAATTTCTTTCAAAAGGGGTCTTAATAATAACATAAAACCAAACCAAACCAAACCAAACCCCAAACCCTCGAAATTTAATTGTTCCCAACCTAGAAAACCAGAGGACATGAAGCATTACATTAAATATACAGGGGTATAAAACACCATTTAAACCCTCAAAGGTAAGAAAGTGGTAGCCAATTCCATTTTCTTCAGAGTCTCCCACATTTTCTGAGTTATTGTGTATAAAATTCAAGCAGAAAAACACAGTATGAATTATGACAAATACGTAACTTGAGGGAACTCAGATGATATTAAATTATTGTGTCAGTCATACCTGGAAAAACACAATCTTGTCCTCAAATAATGGAACATCCCTTAGAATAGCTCACATTTTTCTTAATATCTCGCAACAACTCTTTTCAGTTTGGCTACAAGCCTAAACCTTCCTTACAAGAAAAACACAGAAATTTGCCCTCAGGGTTAAAAGCCAGCCACCCACGTTCGAAACATTTATGTCTGAACCTGCAATTTGTTGGCCACCCACACGAGCTCATTAAAACACTGGAACCAAATTTGCTTTGCCAGCTTAATTATCAAAGCCAAGAGCTCCATCTCTCATCCTGTGAGTTGGGGATAGAGTTCTCTCAATGAACAAATGAAGGGCGGGCCTACCTTTTTTATATGATGTCTAGCAGTAAGCTACTTCCATTGACAAGCAGCTTAAGTGCACTAAGTACTTTGGTTGAGATCAGAACAGGACTTAAGTACACATCAAAGCTGTCACTCATTGCAGGTGTCACCCAAGCTCGGTAAATGAAATATAATCAGTTCAGTGGCCTAAGACACATGTTCTTTTGTTTGTTTGTTTTTGGTTTTGTTGCTATTTTGTTGTTGTTGTTGTTGTTGTTGTTGTTTTTCGAGTCAGGGTTTCTCTGTATAGCCCTGGCTGTCCTGGAACTCATTCTGTAAACCAGGCTGGCCTCAAACTCAGAAATCCGCCTGCCTCTGCCTCCCAAGTGCTGGGATTAAAGGCGTGCGCCATCACCGCCCCACCTGACACATTTTCTACTTCAGGCTTTCTATTTCTTTACTTTCATCTTCTATTTTGAACTTCTTCCATTCTTGATTTTTTGAACATTTTTCTGCCTATGAGAAGCAAGCGTCTAACTGCTTTTCTGAAGATCAAGTCCTAGGGGAGTATCTTAACTGTCTTCAAGGAAATTGATGTAAATCTGGTGAATGAATACCTTTGGGTGTTTAAATGTTAAATGTACCCTTAACAGGTAAAGGATGGCAAGCCTTCTTTAAAGGGTCACATAGCACATCTTTTTTTGGCTTTGTGATCCTTTCAGCCTACCCTGCCAGTCAACTTTGCCATTGAAACATGACAGAAACCACATTTCTATAATGAACCGAGGGCATGGCTATATTCCAACAAAGCTTTATTTACAACAGCAAACCAGGATTTGGCCTGAAGGCTGTAGTTTATTCAGCTCAATTTGAGTATTCCTTGGCTTTGGTGTCTAGTGAAAGCTAGCTTTTATTTAGCAAAAACGAAACCAGAAACAGACACACTGGAACAGGGGTTTGGACAGAGAAATCCATGTGGGATGTTGCATTGAAACGTACTAGCATGTTGAAGACTGTTCATTCATATTCCTTGGCTCTAAGTCCCATTTTCTATTTCAGGTCCTTAAGGAGTAGGGTACAGAAATATGTCCGCTTGCAAGCTTCCCAGTTAACTCTTATGATACCAAATTTAATTCAAGTATGCACGTGTATGTGTTGCATTTGTTCACGGTACATATGGCATCGTGCCGAAAGCATGGTAGCATTCGGGCAGACGTGGTGCTGGAGGAGCTGAGACACAGACATATATGATGCTGAGACAGACAGACACACACACACATATATACATTGTGATATATAGATATATAGATATGAATATGCATGTGGAGATCAAAAGTCGGCATCCCGGTGTCTTCTTCCATCACTCTCCACTTCGTTTTTTGAGACAGGGTCTCTCATTGAAACATGAGCCATCAGCCTGGCTAAACAGGCCAGTGAGATTCAGAGATCTATTTCTCTCCTCTTGGGTCCTGGGTTATAGGCACATATTACAGCACCCGAGTTTTGTAAGGTCGCTAGGAAACTCTTACTGACATGTTCTTACTGACTGAGGCATCTCCCTGACAGCTTTAATGTCTTAAAGGCCACGGCTTCAGGATGAGGTAGGAAGAAAAGCTCTGCGCCTAAGGAGGTTGTAGTTTGACCTGTTCACTTTGCATGTGTGTGTATATGTGAGTGTGTGCATGCACACACGTGTGTTTGCATGCACGTGCGCTACAGAGCACATGTCAAGGTCAGATGACAGCTTGTGGGACTGGGTATCCATTCTCTTCTTCCACCATATGGGTCCTGTGCTGGTTTGAATAGGTATGGCCCCAAACGTGGCACTCTTAGGAGGCGTGGCCTTGTTGGAGAAAGTGCATCACTGTGGAGGCAGGCTTTGAGGTCCTCAATGCTTGAGCGATACCCCCAGTGTGGTACACAGTCTCTCCTTGATGCCTGAAGATCAAGATGTAGAACTCTCAGCTCCTCCAGCACCATGTCTGACTGCATGCCTCTACGCTTCCCATCATGATGAAAATGGACTAAACCCCTGAAATTGTAAGCCAGCCCCAGTCAAATGCTTTCCTTTATAAGAGTTGCTACGGTCACGGCGTCTCTTCACAGCAATGGAAATCCTAACTAAGACATGTTCTCAGGATGGACCTTAGGTCTCAGGCTTGGCAGCAGGTACCTTTACTGTGGACTCATTTTCACCGCCCTAGGTAGTAGTTTTACTGTGTAAACAGTTAACTGAGAGAGTCTCCTTCACCCACAAGGACCATTTACTACTTCAGAGATGAACATAACGCTTAGCCTATGTGTGTGTGTGTGTGGGGGGGGGGTGTACATACAATGAAATGAGGAAAAATGAAAATTGCAGATCAGTGCATTAGTCGATCCTCACCAGAAAAGCTTCCTCTTATAGAAAATGGTAAGTAACACAGAGAGCCACAACTGGACAGAGAGTGAGAGACTTTGGAGAGAGAACCCAGCTCCAGATGATGCCTTTATCAAACTCTTCCCTTAAGGATTAGGGATCTGTGTGGACCAGGAGGCAGAAGGGCTGTAAGAACCACAGGTGGGTGACCCCAAGGAAGCAGCGTTTCCAGACGCAATAGGATAGGTGGACATATGACCCTCTAACATTTCACGATGGCATTCACAAGAGTCATATAAATTCAAGGCAGGAAAAATCCTAGCATGGAAAAGGGCACGTGGACACAAAGCTTTACCCTTAACCAAGAAGCTATTTGCAAATTGATAGCTAGTGGGTGACGGAAAGGAAGTTCTCTTCAAGGAGTGACACTGGGTATTTGACCCATACTCCAGAGTGGGTCCCATGCGCAGGAGCAATTGCTGAACCCTGTGTTTTCTGTGTGCTTTATTTCGTTTTTTTTTTTTTTTTAATTTGATACTCATCCTTTTGGATTTCTCATTTGTTTGGATTTTCGTTTGGAGACGGCAACAGAAAGGAAGTATTCAAATATGGTAGGATGTAAAATAGACAGCCTCGGCTGGTCACTGCTACCAAATCAGTGACCATCCAGTCAGCAATCAAATTCCCCCACCCTGTAACTTCAGTCCATACACACAACAGCTATTGAAACCTACAGACAAGACTTTACACAGAACTCAAAAAAGAAATACATAATAGGAATGATATATTCAAACTTGAGCTTAGTGTCCACCAACCAAGGCGACTTCCCCCTCTGAAGTCCTCTTTTTGCTTGTTAGGGTGTTCCTTCTAATCAACCCAATTTACACACTAGATAGTACTGACTTCTTTAAGTAGGGGATATGAATGTCAAAATAAAAAAGAAGGGGGGTGGTCCATGTGGCATGTGTCCCTTGCAAGGGTGTGTCCAATCTGTAAGCAGGAAGAGACAGGCAGACCCAGCCACCCCTGAATAAAGATCTCTGATGAATGTAACTTCTTCTGACCATATTCTGCTTCTGCTTCTGGAAAATTCCTGGTGAGTCCGGGAAACTAAAGACAGTAATTGAGATTCTGACATCTTTAAATCAGCGTCTCTCTCTTCTGGGGTCTACAAATAACACTGGCCAAGTACCTGGGTCCTGGCACAGCCAGGAGCCTACCAGAACACCCTCAGAATTAAAGACAGAGCTGTGACCCTGGTATCTTTTGCAGTCTAGGTGCAAAGTATCCTAAATCTTCAAGCAGGAAATCTGCTCAAAAGCCCTTTTGGAATGTTTTGTTCTGGTCGTTGTGTTTCAAGGCTATTAAACACTAGAAGCTTTTCTTTACCATACTAACTCAGCTGGTATGCCCTTACAAGAAGGCAGAATTGGAGTGCTGCCTTTTAAATCAAACACCTTCTATAGGTACTCTGGCAGTCCTTCGAAGTTCCCCCAAAGCAGAAGGGAGGACCACCCACATACAGTGAGGTTTATTCCTGAAGTATAATCCTTCAACTGCCTGTGAAAGGTGGTCCTTCCCTTTCCTACCAGCACATGGTGGCCAGGACTTCATTATAAATGCAGACCCTGTCATTAGAAAGACCAGGGTCCTGTCTTAATACCCCATCGCTTGCCTTGATAGATGGCAATTATGGAGCACCCACAACATGGAGGGTGCTATAAAGTTTATTAAATTTTGAAGTGATGGAAAGTACATCCTGTAAATGGACCCAGGTGGATTTCTCAAAAAGCCAAACAAGTTTGTTTTTTTTTTTTTTACAGACACCAAATGAATCTGTTACATTTTCTCTCACACAAATCCTAACGGGTAGAAGCTAAACTCACAAACCATACAAGTGTTCATTTATAACGTATTAAGTTAGTTTAGCTGGCTGTAAAAAAGCTTTACTGGTCGTATGGCACGGAATGACGCTTTGGTGCACTAGTTAAAAGTAAGTCCCTTAGGTTACCTCAGAAATGGTAAAGATGCGCAGCAATGGCTAGACAGAAACGGTGGCCAATATATTTGACAATTGAGATATCTTTGTTAGAGGCCGCATGGCCTAGTTTATGAAAGCCAAATGTGAAACTCAAAACGAGTTCTCCTTCTCCAAACTATAACCAAAAAAGGACACTTTCTACTAGAAATTTGTTAGCAAGTATATGAGTTATAAAATATTTTGAAGTCTTTTTTTAAATATATGCATATTAAAAACAAAATAATTATGCAAAACCTAGCATTTAAGAATGTAAACATACGGATGCATACACACACACACACATGAGAATGTCTTAAAATGAAGAAAAGGAAAACTATGAAATTGCTAATGTTTATGATATAGCTAAGTCTCCATGAAGATGCTGTGACAAAAGACTCACCTTCTAATTCATCAAGAAGAACCATTTGAGGAAAGACATTTGAAACAGTGGGTCAAAGGTGAACCGATGATCCCTGCCCTCTGCCAATCACATTCAATTTCATCCTACAGGGCACCAGGGTTGGTCTCCACTGAGCAATAGTGAAGTGAAGGTATAGTGTTCTCAAAATTAAACTACAAGAATGTACAGCTTCCACAAGAGTATTCTATGTATGTGTATATTTGGACACACCGGAGTTCCGATGTGGGAGTGGGCATGCCCAATGCATGTGTAGACATCAGAGGACAACCCCAGAAGCTGCTTTTTGCCTTCCACTTCAAGACCTGGGATCTTCTGCTATTTTCCCACTGTATCCCCAAGGCTAGATGGCCTGTGAGCTTCTGGAAATCCTCTAGGCTCCAGCTCCTGTGTCCCTGGAGGAATGCTGGGATCCCAGAAGGGCTACATAGGATCTAGAGATTCAAACTCAGATCCTCACACTTACAAAGCAAGCAAGTTCACCCAGTCTCTCCAGCCCACAGTGCTTTCTCACTCTAGTCCCGCCCCTTTCTCATTGTGTGCTCTGAAGGAACTGAGCTACAAAGTCAAGGGCAGCCCAGTGGAGGGATTCACAGGACCAGAAATGAAACCTCTTGCTAGCTAGCACATGAGTAAAGACAGAAGTAGATTTTCAAACCACTGTGAAGCCCTCAGATGAGACTACAGACCCAAGACACAACATGTTTGTAACCTCAGCAGAGGCTAAAGAAGAGCCAAGCCAGGCATAAATTTCCTAATTCGAATTCAGTATAAGGTAGATCAAGTGCTTGGCTTTAAGGGGCTACATTTGGGAATTTAGATAACTACTCATGCTGCTAATAAATAGAGTATCTAAGTATCGGGTGTCTAACTGAGAGTCTGCCAAGCTAATTAGAAGGCATTACCTTGATGACCTCCTAGACAGTACCATTTTAAAATGATAGCATTTTTGTGTTTCTCCTAGAAGTATATACATAAAATGACTTGAAACAAAACAAAATTAGACTTCTATCTGGCTTCAGACACACACAGACCTGGGTTACTCTTAAGCTTGGATGGGGAAGCCACTTCTCACAGTGGGCAGTGGTCAGTGGAGAGAGATAGAACAGTCAAGGTACTGACAATAGAAAGCTAAGTGCTCAGTCCCTTTTAGGGACATTTACTTTAAGATACCATCAAGGCTCAGGGAACATCCTGGAACAGAAGGTAGTGCATTAAGAGTGGAGGATGAGAGGGACGAGGTGAAGCGCTGTCTTCTGGCCATGACATGACTAATGCAACGGCAATCCCATGGCAGCTGTGGCTACTCGCATGACACCTCCACAAAGCCAGGCAGAACCCCAGCATAGATGGGGTAGAAGAGCTCTGGGCCCCTCCCCTTCCTGAGGAGCTATCGGCAGTAGATGGTTGCTGTGGGAGAGAGAATCTTTCTTTTCTGAGGATGTGGCCCCTGACAGGTTTGCAAACTCCAGTGGAAGGCCCCTTACATATGTGTCCAGCACATATGGGCAGTAGAAACTGGATTTAGTGGCTTATCAGGAGAACAGAAGACATGAAGTTGGAAGAGGACATGGGGGAGGGGCACGGAGGAAGATGAAGGAGAAATAGGGAGTAGAGATGATCACATTCCATTATATACTTATACAGAACTGTCAAAAATAAAGACAAAGAAGGAAGGAAGGAAGGAAGGAAGGAAGGAAGGAAGGAAGGAAGGAAGGATGGAAGGAAGGATGGATGGACCAGATGCATGCCTATAACCATAGCCTTTGGGAGGCTGAAGTAGAAGGAATGCCAGCCTGAACTATATGCAAGATCCTGTGGAGGAAAGATATTCATTTTTTCAAAGATCATTCCCTACATTAGTTTAAATTATATAGAACTATATAAAAAGATAGAAAATCTGTGTGGACATGATAGATCCCAATTTAATATGAGCACTGGGTGCTCAGGACATAAAGATAAAAGAACTGAGCTTAGCATTTTATCTAAAGAGGGAAATTAATGAGTTCTCACTTAATAAGAGAACCAATTTCTCTTTGTTAAGGAACTGGTTCCCCCTACACCTCCCCCCATGAACAACTACAGTAGAGACTCAGGGACTTTAAAATATATCTATAAGTTCTTCAGCATTCTCTTCTGCCTGTACTCCACTCCTGCTTGAATGGAACTAAGGTTAATGACTTCCGTGTTAGCAACAGAAGAAACTGAAGTCAAGATTTATGGACTTTAAGACTATGTGAGACAAGGTCACCAGATTCTACTTGCTTCCCTCGGGACACTCATTCTGGGGGAAACAAACTCACATTGTGTAAGTAATCTGAGTATTTAAACACTGGGAAGCCATATCTATCTATCATCTATCTATCCACCATCTATCTATCATCTATCTATCCACCATCTATCTATCCTCTGTCTATCCTGTCTATCATCTATCCTCTATCTATCCATCTTCTATCTAGCCTCTATCTATCATCTCTCATCTAATTGTTTATCCATCTACTTATAATTCTAGTTATCGTTCTATCATCTATTTACCATGTTACCTATCTTCTATCAATCATTTTAGCTATCATCTATCCATCCATCTACCCACTCATCATGTCCAATTATTTATTTATCTATCTACCTATCTATCATCTATCTATCATATCAATCACTGTTTCTCTATCTATCTATCTATCTATCCATCCATTCATCCATCCATCTATTACACACACACACACACACACACACAAAAACACACACACACACACGAGAGTAGGGTAGGAAATGCTGGCTGGCACTGAGTTCACCACCACTGTGTGATGTTGGGATTGATAATTTGCTGGGGCTGTAGAATTGCTTTTGCTCTCTGGTGATAAATTTTATTGCAGTCCCTTTCGGTATCACAGAGAGAAGGCAGGACTAAACTTACTTCCCAAACTTCCAAGGTCAGAACTACCCTGGTACTCACCTTGACCCAGCCATTGCTTACCAAAAGGGCAGAAAGATTCAGACATAACCAAATAGCAGGGTTGTAAAAGTAATTTTCCTAATAATAGCCATCCCATAATTACATGCACAATAACTGTTCACCAAACCACTGAGAAGATCTATTTAAGTAATAGAGATGGAAACTCTACACACAATACTTATTACTCATGAGAAAAGTTAAGCACAAACACTATTTACACCAATTCATAGAATGCCCCACTACTAAAGCCAATAGCAAACCATATAATGAAGTCTAGCAAGAACATTTTCTGGAAGCATATTTTTGGCCTTTATTCTAATCTTGAGACATGGCAGCTTACCAAACATTTCCAAAGGCCACTATAATTCTAAGCAGGTCAAAAATACATCATGAGTCAGTCCACAATCATCGTAACCTTTTGACCCCAAGATCAAGATGGCCAATCATTATGGTCAATATTATAGTCGAAGTTCAAAAGTTTTGACCATCAAGCTGCTTCTGGCTACTGTTTTCTTGGAAGTCTAGTTACTAATTTAACTGGAACCCTAAAATTGACCCTGGAAATACCTCTCATCTCCCCCAGCTATCTGCAATGAGCAACACATGTAAGTCTGACACTGAAGCATGGGACAAGAGGCATTTGGGATTTTGCCTTACCCTAAAAGTCCCTGGTAGAAATGAATGGAAAAGGTGTTTGGAATCAGGCTGAGGCAGTGCCAACAAATAGCTCAGCTGGAAACACCGCCCCCCCCCCCAGCCCCCGAGAAGCATGCCAGTTCAAGCATGCCAGTTCCTAGCTTTTCCTTTCAAAATTCCATTTCCTGGGTTCCTTGTCTGTTAGGGCTACAGTCAGCTGCTGGAGATGGGCACCCCCACCCAATGCTGGAGAAAAAGAAAGTCAAGAGAATCCACAGAATCAGACTTCTTGTTTTGTGGCATCTACAGCATGTAGAGTAAACGAGAAGCAAAGTAAAGGGAATTCCAAAGGGCACTAGAACCTCTGATGGAGAAGAGAAACCTTTCACCTATGACCCTTTGCCATCCAGAACACCAGGATCACCCACACAGGTAGTTGAAAAGAAAATTATCTTGATTTTAACAAACTCAGGATGGGATAGTTACCACCATCGAGAGCCCCAAACACTACAGGAATCTACTTGAAATTGTAGCACTCTTCCACAGAACCCTGCTGACCGATCCCAAGGGACTTTGGGGACGAAGTCAGAGGGTCAAGCGAGCTGCCAGGCTATTGCTGAGGTTCTGTAGGTATGCTCATATGCACTTGAAGGTGGGCATTAACACAGAAGTTATCTGTCTCAGTCAGCTCAGGCTGCAAGAGCAAAATACCACAGGATGATTGGCTTTAACAACAGACATTTACTGCTCACAGCTCTGGATGCTGGGAATCCTGAGAGGAAGGGGCCCTGTGAGAGCTGGTGAGCTAGCTTATAGTTGGCTACTTATACGTTGATTTCATCTCATGATGGGGCTCTACCTAAGTCTACTTTCTAAAGTCCTGCCTGATAACATAATCACACTCGGAGGTGGGAAACAGGTGTTCAAACAACATAGATGACTTGAAGTCTTCCGTACTCTAAACCTCTTGTAATATCCAACCAAAGTCACCTGCTTCTGAAGAGGGACAAGAAATCTCCAGACCTGACTCTGATTTGACATGGGGCAAATGCAACATGAGTCAGGATACCCTCTAGTCACCTGCCCTCCCTGTCTCAGAATGAAGATGGCTGTCCTCAAAGCAGTGGTGGACAAACCACTCCATGAACTGGTGAACCATGTCCAAGCCTGCCTCCCCACTGGGGAAAGGCTTGGATCCAGCTGAGGATCCTGCACTGTGTGTACAGTGTAAAATTTATTTCGGAGAGAAGTCATGATTTGCCTCTGAGGCTGGGGAACAAAAGTGCCTGTTGTTCCCAATGTTCCAAAGCCAGAGACAGAGGGAGCAGATGGGAAGAGTGACATTTCCAAGACCCTAATCACAAACACCAAGTGCCCTCAGGTTACCTGCAGCACCCTTCTGTGGTGGACACGTGTGGATTGACGCTTGGTGCCCCTGTCTTCCTTACACACCCCCAGATCCTACAGTGCTCACGGAATCGGAAGACCTGGCTTGGCCACCTTTGCTCCATTCTGACAGTGCAGACCCAGCCAATGTCATTCTGACTTCAGTCCTGACTTCCCCACCAGCCCCTTGCTATCTATGGCTCAGGTAAGAATTCATCCACCAAGGTTCACGATACACAGCTACGAATGCCGGGGTGTGTCTCCCTGGTCCCGCTACACGGGTCTCCTCAGACAGAGTTCTGTGTAGAGGTTCTAGTCTAACTCTACCCTCAGGGGACTACACCACAGCACTGATGTTCATATCCGATGAAGACACTGAGCCAGGATGGCAACACACATCACATGATTTTACAGGCCTTGCTCACAGACAAGAAAGCATTTCCTAGTCTTCTTGCTTCTTCCTCACCCTGCTCCAGCACTCCAGCCAGATCAACCATTTGCCATGTCTGTCAGTGTACAAGGTCCTGTCTCACCCTGAGTTCCCTCGGGTAACTTCATCTTGCTGTTCCAGCCCCAGGATCCCCTCCACCGACACACACACACACACACACACACACACACACACACACACACACACAACCTGCTTCTTGATCTTCCGGAAGGAAGGCAGAAGAGGTCAGGAAATAAACCAGGAAAACCCAACTTCATTCTCCCAGTTGTCTTGCTTTCTATGCCTCTCCCCCATCCAAAAAAAAAAAAAACAAAAAACAAAAAACAAAAAACAAACAAAAACAAAAACAAAAACAAACAAACAAACAAAAAAACAGCAAAAGCCCAGGGAACTTGTGAATGGTCGTGTGTTGGACCGTGAAAGGTAGTCTGTGTTCTGGTTGAGTGAGGCTTACTCCGAAGACCCAGTAGAAAATTCTACATTGGGCTGCCTACACCATGAGCCCTCACTCCATTATCCTGTGGCTAGACAATGCCCCAAGCTGCCAGTATTCTGGCTGTGTTCCACCCCCCACAGTCCCCTGACCACAGCCAGGTAGGCCCTACCCTACAGTTACCTGGGAACAGCAAGGTAGCCCAGTCCACCATAAAAGGGGTTGTTTACCCCTTCCTCTCTCTCTTACTCTTAACTTCTTGCTCTTTTCTTGTCTTTACTCTCACCTCTTGCTCCCT
>JADRCD010178270.1:0-11816 GCA_019843815.1 Montemys delectorum
GGGCTGGGCATCTTGACCGTCAGAGGCTACCTAGGGATTTTCCTTTTCTTTACCCTGAGGAAAGGCTAGGCAAGTGTGCTACCTTTGAGCCACACCCAGTTCCCTCCACTTATGCTTGAACTCCTTACTGTAGCCCTTGGAGACTTAATGTTCTTTTTGTGACCTAGGCGTTGCTAACAGGCAAATTCAGCACTTCTCCCAACCTCCTATGAAAAACCCAGAGAGCAGTGCTGGAAGGCTAGCCAGGCCTCAGGGGGCTCAGCAGGAAGGTCTCCCTGTAGCCACGCAGGGAGGACGGTGGATTGGAACCCTCAAAAGCCCCGCAGGTTCTAGGCAGTCCTTTTGCAGTCTACTGAGGAAGTGTTCAGGCCACGAGGTTCCAGGCTGCAGGTTATAATCTCTGAGGATCAGCTGGGTATAGTGCCGACAGGCACGGAGAATGGCTTGTGGAGCGAAGAAGGATAATGCGTGCCGGGCAGTCTACTCCTGCTACCCCAACGTGGGCATCTGTCAACCCAGCTCAGCAGCTGGAGGTGGGAGAGGGCACAGGGACCTAACAGTGCAGCTCCCCCAGCCCTTCCCTCCATATAGGACTTAAAAAAAAAGCCTGTGTGGCAGCATTGAGGGAAATAGAGAAAGCATGCTGGCCAACAGCTTGCGGGGAGAGGCTGTGCCCACATGAGGGAGGCTCTGGAATCCATCCCTAGTGCGAGACTTGTCTCCCACTCCCAAACACACACACACACACACACACGCACAACACAAACGTAATGGGGCATGTTTGTTTGAGAGCCCATAAAGTAGAGTCAAGAGGCCGTTGTTAATGAGATCTCAGACACATCTGCAAGGGAATCTGCCTGAGACTGAGTAAAATAATCATTTCTAACTAATCAACGAGCGAGCTTTCCCAGACTCCTTAGGTTTAAAGCTTATAAATACAGGGTTAAGTCAATACATTTATTTACGTGGCTCTTCTACACTGGAAGTATCTGTTCCTCTCTAAAGGCCTCCAGGGCCTCCCCTCCCACCCCCTCGACTCCCACCCTCCCTAGCTAACTCCTCTGTGGTGGTGAACAGACTGAGACCAGGAGAAGCATGGTCCCTGTCCTTAGGAGGGTTCAGGGGCAGCCCTGAAGGCCTGGCCCTCCTGGTGTGCTTCAGCAGAGCGCACCCTTCACATCACGTCTCTGTGTGGCTATGCTCCCTCCCCACTGGGCTCTCCTCACCTTGTCCTGTTCTTCCTCTCTCCTATGTTACCTTGAAGTGCACTCGAACCTTCTCTTGTTGGTCGATCCTGGCCTGCTCTCCTTAGCTCAACTCTAAGGCTGTGCTCTGAGAGGAACGAGATATTAGGCCCAGTGCAGAAGGCACACCACAGCTGAGCCACCACAGCACAGGGACAGTGGCACTGAGGGAGAAGAGACTGGCCATTAGCCGTCTGTGTGGTCCCAGGAAACCTCTGCTTATCCGTCAGTGACCAACCTGAAGCCTGGAGTGTTGAGCAGCAGGCAGCACTATCAGAAGGCCTGGGGGTTGTCACCAAAGACGTTTGCACCCCTCTCTTGAGTGGCAGGCTGACTGGAAAACAAGAGGGACCAAATACCTCCCTTTCCCTGCTTAGTTGAGTTTTCTCACCGACCTAGAAAGGGAGATGGAGTTTCAGGGCCAGTCAGATCCAGGGTCAAGTGGAGGCCACACCTCCTTCTCCCTCTCCCCCTGAGGGCAGCAGGTGCATCATTTCCCCTCCCCCGCTTCCCCTCAGCCCCCACAATTCCTAAGCCAAAGTGTGGGGTCCTCTCAGGAGGAGCTGCCAGGAGCTCAGGTCACCACCAGGCAATCTCACACAGCCTCTCTGAGGGAGCACCCCTCATGTCCAGTTAGATCCAGGGCCTGCTGCCAACAGTGGCAGGGCTCTCTATACTTACTCGTTGGCCTTTGTTCTGGAAAACCCTGAGTACCCGGGCCTGTAATCTGCCCTACAAAGACCATATCTGCTGAGTCACTATTAGCTGGTACTAGAGGGCGAGCTCAGGGGGCATGCCTGACTGAGCACTCGCTCTCTTGCTCTCTGGGTAAAGAGAACAGGTTTCTCTCCAAGGGCAGTTGGCTGACCCAAAGCGTGAGGGCTTGCAGTGACTGCCCTCTGACCCCACACTTAATCTCAAGTCTTCCTCCACACTTCGGTCCTTTAGTCCCACAGACTAGACTGAGAAATAAGCTGTATGCTATTACTTAAGGAGAATTTAAAATCTTTTTCAGTCAAAACATCTAGTGTCTACATTATGATCAGAGAACTTTTCATCTCATTCCATCAGTATTGAATAATCATTCAGTAAGTGCCAGGGTCTGAGAATACGGAAGGGAACTAGATGTTTGCTTATCGTAAGGGGACACAGGCCCTGGTGTAACAGCTAAACACAAAGTGAAGGCAGTGGGAATAAACAGCCCCCTCGGAGCTCTGGGACAGGAGAGGTTGCTGGGCACAAGAACTAAACAAAGATTGTTAGGGTCTGTCGCTCAAACTCATACAGGGGGAGATAGGTGAGCAGACTTGGAGCCATGGCAAGTTCCTTAAGGTGCTCTCTCTCTCTCTTTCTCTCTGTGTGTGTCTGTGTCTGTGTGTGCGTGTGTATGTGTGTGTGTATCTGTTCGTGAGAGGAGAGAGAGAGGAAAGAGAGTCAAATTTCCATAAGAGATGTGTAGTAGGGAGAGATTGGGGTAGGGAGGGGTCAGCCATGGCCCTTGCAGCAGTCCTGAGGAGAGCCTGCCTGAGCATGTCGTATGAGACTCTTGGTGCTATGAAGGCAGCTGACACCTGACACGTTGTAATAGATCCACAGGTAAAGTTTCTCATGGCTTAAAAATGGAAAGTTAAATTTTACGTTTGAGTGGCTGGCACATGCATTGGTTTAAAACTTATCTGAATGGTACAAAATCGGATAAGCACAATGTTTTAGCTGTGGCGCTGAGGGCAGAACACAACGTCCATGCTTGACAAGTACTCTGCCACCAGGTCGAGATACCTAGCAGCAACTAGGATTAAAATACATATAACCTTAATTCTTCTTATGAGGACTTGGCTGCTCATCAGATTTCCAGTAAATGACCATTGTCTTCCAGTAACTATGAATTGATTTTGTGATTTTTTTTTAATGTGGTGCACCTGGATATTTTACGTGCCTGTATTATGTCTTGTGCACCTCATATATAAAATGCCTGCACAGATGCCGGGTCCCCAGGAACTAGAGCTGTAGATAAAGGTGTGGGCTGGGAATGGAATTTCCCCATCCTCTGAAAGACTAGTGGATGCTCTTCTGAGTCATCTTCCAACCTGTGGTTACAATGTTGTAACATTTGTATCCAGCTGCTTGTCTGGGTTCCGGTTTATTTTTAACACACCTTCTTTACTAAGCAACCAATCATTTCCTTGAGGAGAATACCTTTAACTCTAAGGGGAAAAAAAAATATGGTTTCCTTTTGCTTTCGTAACACTAGCCATCAAACGCATCTCACGCATGATGGGAGCCACACCCACAGCACCCCCCCCCCCCAACTCCAATTCTCTGGGCACAGCGTTTTTCTCATTGGAAAACTGCACAAGATAAATGAACTTCCAGTTTTGAGTGCTAGCGTGCCGAAAAGGAACTTGGGACTTTCTCTTTTGTTTCCGGAGTCTTTCCTGATATCCCCTAAAACCCTTTGGCATCTTGAAGAGGTTAGAATGTTCTCTACTGCGATAGAAAGAGACCTCACAGGAGACTTCGTTGCAACTGTTGGCTACAAGGTAGAGCTTCATCAGACGGCAGTGGGACCCCTGACAATGAGAACAGGACTTCTCTGAGCTAATGGTTCAGACATGCATCCCTAGGGCATGGTTTATAGAACATGGAGGGTCACAGGCCTGGATGGGCTGAGTTTGGCTTAAGCCTTCTGGATCACGGCTTTGATGAGGGCTCATGGGCAGGACCGTGGGCATCCCAGGACATAGGTGTCTCCATTCTCTCACCTCCAGCCTGATTCTTATACACATATACTGCTCTACAGGGCTTGGATATGAGAGTCCCATATAGTGAATTAGGGGGAAGGAAAGGGCACCCGAGTTGGGTGGAGCACCTGTTCATGGCCATTCATTCTTCATCGGTAGCCTGATAAGCCAATGATCCCCACATTCTAGATGACAAAGGCTCAAGGGGTTTTTATAACTCCTCCAGAGTCCCCCAGCTGCTGTGACAGAACTGCAAATGGAGCCAGCGAAGGAAGAAAACATACTAGAACCCCCACTCCTTACTGTGCCTCCAAGATCTCCTGTCCCTAAAGCCAAATGCATCAGAGCTTCTAATTGTGGCACCATGGCTCAGAAGCTCTGCGGGCCAGCCAGGCAGCATCCCCAGTGTCCCACTAAGCATGCCACCATGCTACTCAGATCACAGACACTGCATGGTACCTGACTGTTAATGGACACTGGCACAGTCCCATCCTCCAGAGAACCCATGGTTCGGTCTTCCCTCTGAACCAGCTCTTCCAGGAACTGGGCCATCTGGGGTTGACCTCTCCTAAGAGGGATTATGAAAAAGTCAAGAGTCCAGGTGAACTTTTCATGACCACCTGAACTCTGGACGGCATCTCCCCGTGAGACCTTCGCTGAGGTGAACTGCATCAGCTTCCCTACTTTAGATACATACAGACCTTTACTCTTTATCCTGTGGTCTCCAATAGCTTGGTAGTTATGCCTTGAAAGAAATGCTGTGGAACTTACAGCTGTGTCAGTGGAATAAGAGAGGGTGCTAGAACCCCCTTTTCTGTAGACTCTGAATGAAGCCAGGCCCAAGTCTGTCCCGCTCCAAATTGTGGGCATCTCAATGCTCACTCTAGGGGAAAGGGTATGTGGGTACAGACAGTGGGCACCAGCTCTGACTGGTCACAACTCCAGGCTCTACCTCTACCAGGCAGCACTCCCCACTCACGTTCAGGCATTGCTTATTCTCCTTCCAGGAGGGCGTGGGGGAGACTCACAGAAGATTCCTTGGGGGCGGGGGACAGCACCTGGGCTTGTGGTTGTCCGTGTTCTTGGGTCCCAGGGCTGGTAGGAAAGTTTCAGACTGTTAAGCACATACTGAGGCAGCAAGCAAGGGCACATCCAGCATGCACAGCGACAGAGATGCGTTCATCGGCCATGAATCGTAACCCTCGCAAGCATGGCGCTAGGCATTTCCCTTTTCTGATTCTTTCCTTAAGTAAGTGTTGGGCTTGGTTGGTTGGTTGGTTGGTTGATTTTTAAAGGTCCATGAATAGTGGATTTGCCTGCACTGTTGACTGGCAAATGCAGCAAACCTAGCCCACAGCTGGACAATGCCAGCGGCTACTCCGGGCTAATCAGAAATCACCTTTCTGCGCACCTGTCTTATCTGCTCTTAAGTAATGAGTGGTGGTCAGGTGGGGCGACCTGAGACACGACAGCCAGTCGTCCTGCTTTGTAGTCTGAGGCCCAGTGACTCCCAGGCCCAGGGACTTAGACTTGAGCAAAGTACAACACCATTTTACAGAGTGGATAATACTTCTGATCTCCTACCTGGATTATCCTAAAAAAAAAAAAAAAAAAAAAAAAAGCCTTTAAGTTATTCTTTAGCTCCGTTGCTTTGTGCCTCCACTGTATTCTTGAGCTTTTTGGAGAACAATACTTTCTCCTAGATGCCATTACTAAGTGACATAGGGTTACTTGAATTGAAGCTCACTATTGTGATCAGTAGGGTGCCCCTATATAACTAATGGATACATAGTGTATACATCATGGATACGTTGAACAACCTGGGCAGGATGGAGCAGAGCAGCGGGAGATGCCACCATTTATGGTCACAGCTTTGGGGTTCTGTTGTTTGCTTGGAGTCTTTGGGGGGAGGGAGAGAATATGAAGAGGGGAAAAAAAAAGAACTTTCCAGAGTCAGTTCTTTCCATCCACCATGTGGATCCCCAAGATCAAACATAGCCCATCAGGCTTAGCAGTAAGTGCCTTTACTCGCTGAGCCTTCCTGCCAGTCCAACACACAGTTTTAAACTAAGAATTACTTTTAAAGTGTCTGCTTACACTTTCAGGCGGCAGTCACCCATGGGTAAACAAAACCTCCTAAGGGGTGGACGCTGGGGCAAACCCGACGTGAGTCATCCGAACGCCCTTTTGCCTGGATTCTGGTTTTTTTTTCGATGGGGCTCCAGCTCTGAACCCTCAGCACCGAGCCTCTGGGTCACTGTCACTGTGGCTGGGGATCAATTTGCTGTCTGAAGTCCAGGTGATAACTGCTCTGTGCACACAGCGGATCAGCTGAGTCATCGGGGCTATGAAATTATAAAAAAGTCGGGGCTGGTAGGGACTCCACTCAGCCACCCTCACCCGCATGCCGCAACCAGGGAGGAACCACGGAGCCTACCCTTAGCCCTGGTGAACAGCAGAGCATGCTGGGATAACTCTGCCCAGAAAAGGAAAAGCAGGCACTTCTGTTCCCAGAGAAAACAACAGGGACACTTCAGGCCTCCTTGCGGCAGTCAGGTAGGGCTGATGATTGTCAAGTTCTCTGAGCACGTTGGCTAGCTATCCTACTTGACTCTGCTTGTAACTCTCGTGGTGACATAGTACAAAATTGGTGGCCCTGGGGCAACAGGTGACAGTATTCCATCTTCTCAAAGAGCAGGACTTTATAGTAGGGACAGAGAGTCTCTAGAAATGAAAAAAAAAAAATTCAAAGTCCCTATTTGAATTCAGGACTCATCCTCAGCCATCTCTAACTCGTTTTACTCAAGCTGGTCTCACAGCCTGAAGGATGAGGGATCTAAGGACAAGGGCTGAGAGAGCCAAAGATTGAAAGACAAAAGCCTTGGTCTGGGGGCCTGGGAATGGAATGATGGAATGTACACCATACACACACACACACACACACACACACACACACACACACACCAGTATCCTCTCACTAGGTTGGGCAAAGCTTTCTCTCTGGCACCCAGACTCTCAGGAAACATTCTCACAGAGATTTTGAGCCTCACAGACGTATACAGCCCAAAGCGGAAGATGGGAAAGAAGTTGAAGACCTCATTCACAGGGCATGGCTTTCATGGAGGGCTGTACTGCGATATCAGTGTCCCAGTGACTTTGGCTGATGATGCCTAGTTTGCCTCTCTTGAGATCTGTGGCAGTGTCCGATATGGGACACTGGTCAGAGGGGCTGGCCACGGATGAGGTTATATCTGGGTGGCACCAGTTCCTGGTCATGGATGGGTATGGAGGAAGACACAGAGGTGGCTCTGGGACTGACGGTAGGTCGGGGCAGATCAGTAGGGTCTCTGCCAGACAGAAGCAGTTACCACATCAGGGTGTAGGTACCCCCACCCATCACCCCACATCTCTGTGAAAGCCCCACAGCTGGCTTTCTGTGTGGCTTGGTACCACTGGAAATGGCACATAGTGGGCCAGTTCATAGTGGGCAGCTTTCTGCAGGAATCAACCTGGGGCCTCTACAAACACCGATGGAGTCCCTGGCCATCTGATTTTAGCAAGTGGAGTGTGTACAGGTGTTTTTCTAACAGGCTTTTTCCTGCCTTGAGATTCCTCCCTCTGCTCTGTCACCCCAGACTGGTCCTGACTAGTGAAACCTCTCTTCCCTTGCTCCAAGCATAGGCTCATGTTCCTGCCAAGCTGGCCACTGTCCTAGGAGGATGGAAGCTGAGGAGCCTGAGCTGGGGAGCCTGGCCACAAAGCTGGGCTGGGATCTCTCTGGTATTGGTTTGCAGAGACTTGGTTCTTCTTCCTCCTGAGAGAAAAGACAAAAGATTCAGACTCGTGGGTATTAAAGTACAGCTTGGATTTTCTGAAACGTAGTAGAGCATGCCACAGAAACTGGAGACATGGTTACAGAGGACCCAGGATAGGTTGGGGACAAGAGAAACAACATGCTCAGGGTGCAAGGTTTCTCTTTGTTGGGATGACAGTATCCTAACATCAGCTGTGCCGATGGTTGCCTGTGTCCATGAGTACACTCCAAACATTGGACTGTGTACACTTGAAATGGGCACACGGTAGGGTACGTGTATCCTCTTTCGATAAAACTTTTTAAAATACCCAGAGATGACAGGCATAGCTGAGGGTGAGCTCCCTAACATTGTCCCACTCTCAGCTGGACTCAGGGACCCAGGAACTTTGACCTCCCACTTTCCTTGTGCCCCATGAAGAACCCTCCTCCCAGGACCACACAGACAATGTTCCACCCCCCTCTTTTCACACATCGGGGTATAGAGAGGGCCTCCTGAGCAGCCTCAGGAGCAGAAGGGCCCTCAAGAAGCCCCAAGCCTCCTAATGCAGCCTCCACAGCCCCCACCCAGCACTGCTGAGCCACCAGCTGCAGTTCCCAGCAGGTGGGCAGTTCTCACTACTTAGCAGAGTTATGACTGAGCTTGTCTCTCTAACATTGTGCAGATTTTTATATTGCATATCTTTAGCATTGTTGGCCTAAATAAAATTATTGGCCAGACATAATAAGCCATACCTATACTCCTGGGTCCTAGGAAGCCTAAGGCAGGAGGATGGCTCGGGTTCATGGCCAGCCTGGATGCCATTGCCAACCTCCATCTCAAACATCATTAAAAACAAAACAAGAACCAGTGTTTCTCCGAGTATTACCATTGATGGAGGAACAGCGGAGCAAGGCAGACAGAATACACCGAGAAGGGCTAGAGAAATGGCTCAGCCATTACAGTTAGACTCACAACCAAAAACATAAGAGAATACACAGCCCATTAAATTACGCCCACCTTAGAAAAGAAGGAAACAAAGGGAGTTCTTTAAAGGCAAAAGTAAGGCATATGGAGACTGGAGAGATGGCTCAGCGGTTAAGAGCACTGACTGCTCTTCCAGAGGTCTTGAGTTCAATTCCCAGCAACCACACGGTGGCTCATAACCATCCATAATGCGATACCCTCTTCTGGTGTGTCTGAAGACAGCTACAGTGTACTTATATAAATAAAATAAATCTTAACTAAGATTTTTATAAAAAGTAAGGGGCATGAAACTGGCAGTGTGACCTGGTCATGGTATAGACCTCACCAATAATACTTGAGACCAGGGGTTATTTCCCAGTGACCAGAATATTAATAATACTAACAATAGATAAATTTAAAGCAAAGATGCAGAACATCGGTCACTTTGAAACAGTAACTTTGGCCACTGTAATTAATAAGGACATTGGATTCAGAATGAGGCAGAAGACTTTGGCCAAAGTGTTGTCCTTGCTTTTGTGTAGGGCTGTAGCAGCCACTATGCAAACTTAGGGCATGGCAGAGGCTCCTTGCCCAGTGGCTGTCAGTCATATAGAACAATCCATTGCTCATAGCGTTTCTTGTGGGTCTCACACAAGAAACACCATTTTCATTCTGACCACACATTGACTTTTTCTCACAAGGCAAATGTGAATATGTCCAGGAGTGCGTTATGCGTTAGTTATTTGCTGGTTGGCGTGACAAAATACATGCGGGGAGCTAATTCATGGATGGAGAATTTGTTTGCCCTGAGACTGAGAAAAGAGGCCATCATGGGAGGGCAGGCGCGGCCTCTGAGGAGCTGGAGGTGACTGGTCACACTGTATTCACAGGCAGGAAGAGAGAGAGAGAGAGAGAGATGAATGCTGGAGCTCAGATCTTTCTTCTTTTATTCAGCCTGGGGCTCTAGCACTTGGAAAGGCACCAACCAAATTCCTGGTGTCTCTTTCCACCTCAGATCAGCTCCTCTGGAGGCACCATCACAGTCACACCAGCAGGCTTGTGCCCTAAGGGGCTCTGAATCCCAGCAGGTTGACAGCTAAGATTAACCCTCACTTTTGGGAATGAGCAGGGAAGAGCCTTTCTGATAACTGGCATCCCTGGAGAGCCAGGCACCAGGCTAGGTTGTCCCTCTTGCTGATGTGTCCTCCCATCTCCCAGGAATCATGTTGCTGGAACTTGTCCTGGCTTCCTTGCTGGGCTTCGTCATCTACTGGTTTGTCTCCCGGGACAAGGAGGAGACCTTACCACTTGAAGATGGGTGGTGGGGCCCAGGGTCAAAGCCATCAGCCAAAGAAGATGAGAGCATCCGGCCCTTCAAGGTGGAAACATCAGATGAGGAGATCAAGGTGAGACACCCATCTCAGGCAGGGTGTAAACCAAAGGGACAGTCCTGCTATGTTCCCCTGAGACCAGAGTGGGGACATGGTTGAGGATGGAGCTTTGGAAATAGACCATTCTGAGGTGTGCATGGCCACTCTTCTCCCTGAGGGCACGTGCATTTTGCTCCCAAAAGGAATTTCCTCCTTACTAACCTCGTTTCTCTAGCTACTTCTCCCCAACACAAGGCCCAAGAAGCTGCTTGTAGAACCACTGTGTGCACCATAGACTGAACAAAGGTCCTATCCCGAGACCTCCCCATCAGCCCACTTGAGGCTGGTGCAGTTTTAAGGGACAGAGTGAGCAGATGTCCCTGGGCTGATGTGGAAGTCACAGCTACAGAGGGGAGTGGTGCTCAGGACGAGCCATAGCATGGAGACCACAAGGTCAGCCTTGGGAAAGCTCCTACTGTGTGTTCAGCACCCCTGGGCTCATCATATCCCTAGACCAAGCCTGCCCATTGTCACCTGTTGTGGCATCTCTCAAAGGTGGGCCCTGAAGCTGAGAATATAGTACAGCAGAGGGTCCCTGGAGCTGGAGAGCACAGACTGAGGATTGCAAGTCTCAGGGCCCTGGCCTTTCCACACAGAGCTGGAGTCAGAAAGGAGGGACTGGTGGGTAGGGGAAAGGAGAAGGAAGTTCCCTGAGGGGGCCAATAATTGGAGTCACAAGGGATCAGACCTTACTTGGCCCATCCTTTCCTTCACCCTGTGATCCTTGGGCAGCTACTGTGGCCAGGTGCTCTGCGGAGTGCTGGGAAATCAGAGACCCTTCTCTCACACAGCTCAGAATTTGGCATCCACACATGATAAGGTGATGCATCACGAGATACAGTGACCCACACATCAGTGGAGATTCATGTCACTGGGGCACTCACAGAAGGTCACAGAAGTTCCCAGGAGGAAGGGATTGAGAGCAGAGTCTGGACTGAAGCCAAGGGCAAGCAGCTCAGGTCATGGGTGGGACATGATGGGCCCTGGCTGCTGAGGGTGGAAGCTGAGCCCTGAGGATTAGGCCTGGATGGAGCCTAAGGTTTCCAAACCTGTTTGGAGGAGGCCAAGGGACATGAAAATCTCTGTGAATAATGACACTGAGCCCCTCCATGAGGCAATGGTCACGTCCCTAGGATGGAATGCTGAACTTTTGTCTGCATCCAGTATGTTTGGAGCCCATGCCCTGGGCAGGCCATTTCGCCTGTGTTAGGATCATTTGATACTGTACAGCGAGGGCGGGCACACCATGGCTCAGGGACAATGTAGGCTGACACCTGTTCATTAACTACCCAGTGAATAGCTTATATGTCTGTAAAAGGGTGTGGGGAAAAAAAAAAAAGAAATACAATAATTATTGTTCCTACAGGGGTCACCTGTGTCCATGGCCTCTCTGCTCCTGCAGGGGTCAGCTGTGTCCATGGCCTCTCTGCTCCTGCAGGGGTCACCTGTGTCCATGGCCTCTCTGTTCCTGCAGGGGTCAGCTGTGTCCATGGCCTCTCTGCTCCTGCAGGGGTCATCTATGGCTTTCTGTTACGTCATTCTGTTCTAGGCCTCAGGTGTCACTTCTAAACCTTTGTTTCTCCACTTTGGGAGAAAGTGGAACCCTTGCTGTACCATCTTCTGTACCATCTTGCTATTTACAAC
>JADRCD010178274.1:0-11575 GCA_019843815.1 Montemys delectorum
TTCTAAAAAAAAAAAAAAGAAAAAAAAAGAAAAAAGAAAGAAAAAAAAAGAAAATCTAAAAGATCTTTCTTTTTATGTTACTTGGCCTTTACCTCTTGTGGTTTTTAAAGTTCATTATTTCTTCTGTAAATTTTGTGTTTTGTTTACTATATGGCAAGAGAATTTTCCTTTCTTTCCCAATCTAATTTATAGTCTATAAGCTTCTTGCTTGTCTATAGGCATCTCTTACTTTAGGATGCAGAAATTTTCTTTGTTGATTTTGGTGCAAGTATTTTCTGGTCCTTGGATCTAGGACTTTTTAACTTCTTCTATTCCAATTGTTTTTAGGTTAGGTCTTTTCATAGTTTCCCAGATTTCCTGGATGATTTATGTCATGAATTTTATAGATTTAATATTTTCTTTGACTGATGCTCTTTTCTACAGTTTCTCTTCCCTTCCATAGGTTTTTCCATCTCCAGTATTCCCACAGATCGTGATTTCTTTATTGCTTCTATTTCCAGTTTCAGGTCTTCAACAGTTTTATTCATTTCCTTTATCTGATTAACTGTTTTATTTCTATATTTCTTAATGATTTGAGTAATTTTTTTTAGAGGCCTCTACCACTTTGGTTTTACTTTCCTGTATTTTTAATGGATTTATTCAATACTTCTTTAAGGTGATCTATCATCTTTATAAGGTTGGATTTAAGGTCATTTTCTTAGGCTTTGGATCTATTAATATAGTTTGCTCTGAATATACCATGTTGTCTTAGCTCTTTTATTTATTTATTTATTTATTTATTTATTTATTTATTTTTGTCTTTTTACATTGGTCTTTAGTCATCTGATTGTCTCTGAATATTCCTAGTATGTAGAAGTATTAGAAAGACTGTTCTAATCTGGATATTCCTTGTGCCTCAGGCCTCTGGTGGGCAGCTTTGCACCAGATGTTCATGGTTTAGCAAACCTAGGTATTCCTTGTTCAGTGAACCTGATTGATCCTTGTTTGGCAGGCATGGTTGATCCTTGTTAGGCATGCCTGATAGAGGCTGACAGAGCAGTGGCCAGACAATGGAGCTCCATTTCCAAATTCTGTTCAAGAAAGTATTTGTGATATTAAACTGGAATTATTATTGATGTACAATGAAAATAAGATTAATTATAGAATAATGAACACAATTTGTTGCATTTGCACCAACATTAATAATCTCAAGGAAATATGCTAAATTTCATGACAATTAAATGTTTTCTGGAAAGAAAAAAGTACTTTCTACCAAAAAGTTTCTAACCTAATTTGTCAAGCATGCTAAAGAAATGGAAAACTTTCTATTTTATTTCTATTTTAAATTCACTGAAAAAGATTTCCATATGCTTCTAAAATAATTTGAGAAACAGTAGTGTATAGAATTAATGAATAGCATCTTTTATTTCATAACAAGACAGTTACACCTTTGAATTTTTCAAAAAACTCTGAAGAATTTTTTCAGGAGTCTGCTTGCTGAATGTTGCTGAGAGACCTTAGGACATTTTGGGAAGAACTGAATTTAAGAAGTTGCATTAAACTTTAGTTCTTTCTACACCTCACCACCATATTGCCTGGGCCATGTTAGGATGGAAGGGTATAATATAGATGTCCTGTTTAGCGCTGACTATTCCACAGCTACTCAGTCTCTGTGCTCTAATCCATAGCATGAATATTTGTGAAACTTAAATCATTTTTAGAGACATAAAAATGTCTCAACAGGTAAAGTTGCCTGATACTACCTCTGATAACCTGAGTTCAATGTCTAAGAGAAGCCCATGACATAAGAAATAGATTCAGATAAGTTGTCTTCTGTCCCCTGTATACAGGCAGTAGCATGCTCTCCTGCAACCCTATCCACAAATAAAGTACATGTAATAATATTATTTTTAAGTATTAATACTTTGAAGAAACACAACCAGTTATTTAATCTGTCTGGCCAACTGCAAGTGGCTGGGTTATATGTAATCCTAAAAATAGGCCTGATATGAATTATAACTTTCCTGCACTACATGGAGACTGAGGCAAAATGTGGTACAAGTTCAGGGCCTTAGTAAGATGAGAATGCTTACAGCTGGAGATAAAGTCAACAGCAAAAGTCCTTCTCACTTAATAATAGAAAGAAAGGGTGGGTACTTTGTTCAGCTGATTCAGTGTTATTCACTCTTGCTCAGGCTGGGAAGTATAAATGTACAATCATAAAGTAATGGTATCAGCCAGGTTCCATTTCCCCTTTTCTATCTAAAGATCTCTAGGTAGGTGATTTTACTGTGTATATAAATCATTAGTCTTCAGGAGCTATGCTGCTCTCTGGTTATTCTTGGGCTCCAAAGCACATTTGTTTTGCTAACAGCCATTCCTGGTTGTTTCTAGAATGATGACAGGCTGAGGAAGTATTCAAATTAGCTTCAAGGTACATTTACTTCTATTACATAATGTCCATCTGACATATAGACCATTCCCTACTCAAATACTAATTTAAAATTGTCCTGCATTCCTATAGCTAGCTTGCACTGCTGGCAAATTTCTGACTAGGTTTCATTTCAGTGTTCATAGATGGGCTATTTCATAATTCCAGGCTTAAGCGAGAAACATAAGCAACAAAAATTCCTCCTTCCATAAAGGAGCACAGTAACAAGGGTAGACATTTGGAAGAAGTCCAGAAGGAAAGAAAATATATATAACAAATAGATTTATCTAAATAGAGGGAATTGAAACCCCATATTAACATGCCTTTAATTGATTTCCTGAGCTAAGTCAGAAATGGTAGGAAAATAATAATGGTAACCAATAGAATATAGGTTGGTAATGTTACACTCCAGTAGTTAATTTAGCTTAGGTTTCCCTGCTTTACAATGTTCCATACTAGAGTTACCAAAACTTTTGATTCTTACAACTATATGTGGAGTAGAATTAATATCCCAGTCTTTTTCTTTAATGGAGAGATAAATTTTAAAGATTATTGTTATTCTTCTTAGGTATTTCTTAATCTTCAGTCATTTTGTCATAAAATATGCCTATGAATGTGCTAATTCTCCTCCTTATCTCTCTGTTTTAAAAGGAAAATGCTACTATAGTCAAGCATAAAACAAATTAATATGATATGTGTGCTTGGCTCAATATAGGCATATCATAAATATTTGAAATTGATGCTTTGACACTTAGCTAGTTAATATAAAAATAAAAATGTGAGTAAAATAACAAAAAATGAGGCATAAGCATGAGGCTAGAGAATAGATACAAAGGCATACCAGTAAGAAACAGTGCTTGCTAGAGCCCTTAATTTTTGTGTTCTTAGGTGTATATTTGCAGTCCTAGCTACACAAGTTGATGGGAGTTCTTGTATAGTACTTTATGATATATCCAGTTTCATGTGTTTGTCTTGATTGTGGATCTATCTGTTATCCATTTGCTTCTACATTTGATTGCATCACTGTGATTGTGAAAACTTTTGGAATACCCAAATGTTTATTTTTGCTCTGATATCATGCTTCTATAGGGAATATATGCTAGTTCATTATTAGAAAGAGGTAGAAGTCTGAGGTATTTTTAGGCAAGGGGGGAGTGAATACATACTGATGTAATATCATTGTTCTCCGGTGCTGTACAGAAGCATGAGGCCAAACTCATGTATTAAGAATGGATCATTACTGTAATTTGCCTTGCTTTTAGAAAGTTCTGTGAAATGATGGAAAAACGGGTCCCTTCATGCTCATAGAGTCACTTGTTCTTCTGCAAGAGATCTATTAAGTTTCACAGGCTCAATAGTCTTTTCTGGACAAAATGTCATTCTCCCTTTTGCCTCTACTTTTGTGACCTCCACTGAAGCTCATAGCACATCCAAAGCCCAACAATATATTACCCAAAACATTCCTCTGCCAGGGCTTCTCTGGTGAAGCTCAATTAGATTCCTGTAATTCTCAAATCTCTGCTGCTCTATGTGGGGAAAAATAGTTTTTTGATATACTTTGACTTCTTTTCTGGTGTCTAGAATATGGATGAGAAGATACAAACCTCTCTACTGCAAATTAAATAAAGGTTCGTCACACCAAGTTGACGACTCATTTTAAATTTAAATATTCCTCTTAAAACTGGCCACTGGTTCAAGACTCACAGGGAATAAAAAATGGAACTGAGACTGAGGGAACAGCCCACTTATGACAAGCCCAGCTTCAGATCTATGCCATGGGAAAGAGCCAACCCCTGTCACACTAGAAAAGATACCCTTCTATGCTTCCAGACAGAAATCTAACGTAACTCTCCTGAGATGCTTCATTCATCAGCAGCTGGCAACAGATGCAGAGACACATAGTCTAACATCAAACAGAGCTTGGGGAGTAGAGCGGAAGAATAAGGGATAGGATTGAGCAAGCACAACGCAAGAAGACCCACAGAGTCAACTATCCTGGGCTCATAGGGGCTGACAGATTGAAGCAACCAAAAAGGATGGATGGTCTGGACCAACCTATCCCCCACATTTGTAACAGATGTCCATTCCCTGACAATTGGAGCAGTGAGCAGGGCTATTTGTCTCTTATTCTGTTGCCTGCCATTGGATTCCCTTCCCCCTCTGGACTGCATGGTTGGGCCTTAGTGGGAGAGGGTGTGCTTAGCCCTGTTGGGGCAAGATATATCAGGGTAGGGTAGTAACCAAAGGGTTTCCCCTTCTCCGAGGAAAGGGGGTAAAGAGGGGAAATTTTAAGGGTGGTACTGGAAGGAGAAGAGGGGACAGCAATTGGGATATAATGTAAAAATTTAAAAGGAAAACAAATAAATAATGTACAGCTCTTTGTACTCCATTTCCCAGGCCACAGTTCTGCTTGAATTCCTAGGGTTCTGATCCTGCCAGTACCTAAACCCCTTGACTGGTTAGTACCTAGCTAGCTCAGCAGCCATGAGGTCTGCCTTGTTCCCTCAGTGCTCCATCTTCTGGAGCAACCACAAGGAGAGACCCCCTACCCCACTCCCCTGCCTGCTGTCCCCTCTGGGTAAACCCATCAGCGGTGGGATCTGACCTGCCTCTATTTCTGGGCCACAATGCCACCTGTATCCCTGGACTGCTGTTTCCCAACACAAACAGAGGCTTGCAACCATCAAGGACCACGAACTTAAATTGCATCCCTGAAGGTCTGTTCCCACACAGGACAACCAGCAGCCTGAATTCATCAGGGCCTCCCTAGCTCCGCCAGCATCTCTGAAAGCCTACTACTACCAGGGAAAACTGGTTCTATCTTCAATCCCAGAGCTTTCTGACATCAGTGACAACCACCACCTCTACCTAAAACCATAGGAGTCTACTCCCATCAGTGACTACCAAGTCTACCAACACTAGAGACAACTAGATCACTAAAAATCAGCATAAGGATAAAACCAACAAAGTTGGAGCAATATGGCACCACCAAAACACAACTTTCTTACTACTCTAAGCCCTGAATACCCTAACACAGCCGAATCACAAGAAAATGACCTTAAATCTAATCTTATAAAGATGATAGAAGCCTTTAAAGAGGAAGAGAACAAATCCCCTAAAGAAACTTGGGAAAATACAATCAAATATGTAGAAGCCCTTAGAAAAGAAATGAATAAGTGTAAAGAAATACAGAAAAATACAATCATGCAGTTAAAAGAGCTGAATAAAACTGTTGGGAGACATGACAATAGAAATAGAAGCAGTAAAGAAAAATAAACAGGGGCAATCTTGGAGATGGAAAGCCTAGGAAAGGCCAAGAAAACATCTTCAACAAAATAATAGAAGAAAATTTCCTAACCTAAAGAAAGAGATGGCAAAAAAAAGAAAAAAGAAAAGAAAAGAAAGGGATGTCTATCACTGTACAAGAAGCTTACAGAACACCAAGTTTGGAACAGAATGGAAAATTGTCCTGTCATATAATAATTACAATACTAAATGTACAGAAAAAAGGAAGATTATTAAAAGCTGCAAGGAAAAAAGGCCAAGTAACATATAAAGGCAGACCAACTAGAATTACACCAAAGTTTTCAATAGAGACTTTAAAAGCCAGAGAGCCTAGGGTGATGTCTAACAGTCTCTAAGAGATCACAGATGCCAATCCAAACTACTATCCTATAGTACCTGCCTTCTGAGAGGCTTCACCCAGCAGCTGATGGAAACAGATGCAGAGACCCACAGACATACATTAGATGGAGCTTTGGGAGTCTTGTAGAAGAGTTTAGGGAAGGATTGAGGAATGCAAAGAGGATGCCAAAGAAAGATTCCAGAGGAAGTTCAAAAGAGTCAACTAACCTCCGCAAAACCTCCCACCAACTAAACCAACCACCAAAAAGCAAGCATGGGCTGGATCTAGGCAACCCTGCACATATGTATTAGATGTGCCTCTTGGTCTTCATGTGGGTTGCACAACAACTGGAGCAGGGTCTATCCTTGAATCTGTTACCTGTCTGTGGATCCTGTTCCACTAACTGGGCTTCCTTGTCTGGCCTCAGTGGGAGAAGATGCCTAGTATTGCAGACAGTTGATGTGCCATGGTGGGGTGGATATCCAGAGGAGTTTGTCCCCCTTCTCAAAGGAGGAGAAATGGGTCAGGGGAAGAACTTGGAGACTGGCAGCAGATGAAGTGAATAAAATTAAATTAATGGAAAAAAACAAAGAAACGGAAACACAAAGATATTAGATTAATAAATTAAAATGTGTGTCCTCAAAAGAAAACTAAATTATGAAAAAGCAAAGCAAAAGCAACAAACCTACTCACTAGTCCATATAAACAGATGAAACTATATCTCTTTAGAGAAGACTAAATTTAGTTCCCTAGCAATGGTTTTCTCATCCCATCCAGTTTGTCTCTATCTACCATAGTTCTCCACCATACAAGATAACAACTGTGAATGCATAGAAAATTCTAAGATATGTATAACAACATCTTAGAAATTCTACTTGTTATTTCTTCACAAGCCCTTCATTCATGACAGAGTATAATGGAGAATACTACATTGTATAATTTAAATGTTTAGAAGGATTAATATATGCTGGTCTTTCTCTATGTTTATTTTATATGCAATTTCTCCTTTGATACTCAAAATACTCCACAGAAAAATTATTTAGGTTCTATTAATTAGTATTTGTAAATTTTTTGTGAACTTGACACAAACTAGGGTAATCTAGAAATCAGGAACCCCAGCTAAAGAAATGTCTTCATAAGACTGACCTTTAAGTAATTCTGTGGAGGAATTTTCTTCATTAATGATTGCTATAGGGTTGATTGTACAGCATATGGTGGGTGGTACCATTCTGGGCAGGTGTTTCATAAATTTTATAAGAAATTAAACTGAAAGCAAGCCATGGGGAAGGAATCATTAAATAACATTCCATCATAGTGTCTGCTTCAGTTTCTTGCTCCATGATCCTTACTTGACTTTCTGTCCTGACATCATTTTATTTGTAAGCCAAGTAATACCATAGTAAAACCATTCCTCCCTAGTTTTTTTGTTTTGTTTTGTTTTTTCATTTTTGTTTTTGTTTTTTTGTCATGGTAATAGAAACCTGTGATAATATTAGAAAACATAATTCATGACATTAAATTGTCTACTTAAAAATATCTGAAAAAAGATAATTGTATCAAAGATGAAATTCTAGTTACACTAATCTTAAAGATCATAATCTTTAACAAAATAAAATAGTAAATTATGATTTTAACTGAAATAATGAAGAGCCATGACTATATGAAAACACAAATGAGGATGTTTATGTGTTTGCATATATATCAGAAATATCCACATATAGACATATATTGTATATATATATAATATGTAACCTTGCAAATAGACTATAGAATATAATCGTTTGCTTTGTCAATTATAAATGTTATCCACAGAAATGAGTTGCATTCTTTTAAAGATATTCTGCTAAGTGTACTTTCCAATGTGTATTTAATTTGTGCATTCTGAGCAAAATATCTTAGAATATCCTCTGTTTAATGATTTCAGTGACAGAATTACTTCTTTATCTTATCTAAATGAATTCTTGCATATTTTCTGCAGTTGCAAGAGACATGGGAAGCTGATTTGGATAAAAATAGAAGCTAAACAATGGATTTGCTGGCTGCTGTTTAAAACACATCTATCAGCAAGCAAAAAGACACCAATAAACTCTTGGGCAATAAGCAATTATCTCAGGCTCATGTGATGCAACTCAAGTTTGAAGTGGTAATGGCAATATATTCTCATTGGAGATAACTGAGGCTTTTCCTTTGTAGTTAATTTCACTGGGTTAAACCACAAGGGTTTTATTATTCATCAATTATTTACCCAGATACTTTTCAAGTTTGTACTTTGTGCTGTTTTTTTTTTTTAACATGTGATGTTTGGTTTTTAAAGAAGTAAACAAAAAGAGGCTTTGCTATTTAACATGAACCATCTCTAAGTCAGCAGAGGAACTCTTAGTGATTTACAGAAATATGTTTCTCTGCTTCTAATATGGTAATGCACACAGATGACACAAGAAAAAATGGAAGCAGTGCCTCTTTCATTGCCCTAGATACGGACATTCACTAGTGAACAGAAGAAAATACACCATCTTCCTGCGGTAACTTTACCCATGAACTATATTTACATATGTTTGCTATTTGGAGAAAGAAATAAAGAAAAAATTCTTAACACAAAAGGCCATATAATTAACCTAGAAGCAATTTAAAACCAGTTATATATACATATATAATTATACATTTATATATATACTTAAATATACAAATTTATATATAAAATCAAAGAATAGAAACGTAGAGTTTTAGTGATTTTTTTCATAGAGATAAGGAAACATGACGGTTCAACATAGAACCAAATGAATTTAAAGAAACTTGACCTTTTAGTCAAGTCTATAAAATAGTGCATTTAATAATCATCAGCAGTTTTTCTGACTACATTTCTACAAAAAACTAGAGAGTCCTTTACTATATGTCAAGCTCCACAAAATGCTAAAAAGTCTAATGCAAGTAACTGAGGCAGGTAGTGTAATATATAAGGAAAATAATCCAGCCAATGGTAGGAGATTAAACCAAACTATATTATTTACATTCAAATCATATCAGTTTTTTGGTATCTTTAATGATATGTGTGACATAATTCCTAAAATAAATCTACATAAACATTGAGAAGATGTTTGCTATCCAGACTTTTTTTAAAAATTGAGTTACATTACTAAAAGTACTCTGTAACAAAATGTAACATTAGAACAAACCTATAATGGGTTTTCTTTAAAAAAAAAATAAGGAAAAAAAACTTCATTCTAATGTTGTCTCTCTCTCTCTCTCTCTCTCTCTCTCTCTCTGTGTGTGTGTGTGTGTGTGTGTGTGTGTGTGTGTGTGTGTGTGTGTAAGACAGAGACACAGAAAATTATATAAAAAGATAGAGACAAAGAGGTAAAGAAAAACAGAGAAAAAGAGAGAGGAAGGGAGAGAGAAGGTATATGTGTTATATTTCCCCAAGATATTTGGATATTTGTAAATGTACATTAAAACACAGCCTGATGCAGAGTGTGATGGTACACACAATTAATCCCAGCACTTAGAATACAATGAAGGCGGATCTTTCGGGTGGACACCAGCCTTTTCTACACAGTCAGTTCCAGAACGTCCAGAGAAACTATGCATCAGAAAACAAACTAACAAAACACACACACACACACACACACACACACACACACACACACACACACACACACACAGGAAAGAAAAGAAGAAAAAATCAAAAAGAACAAAGAGAAGAAAAGAAAAGAAAAAAGAAAAAGAAAAACAAAACAAAAGGAATACATACACAAAGCTCCTGAGATCTTCCTGACTCTGGGATTATTCACAAAGGTTTCAACTGGTTCTTTTCTGGATCCTGAGGATTCAACTCTTCATGCTTACAGAATGCATGTTTATCAATTTAGCCATCTCCTTTGCCTGTTGTTTACTCCTTTTAACTGATATATGTTTTCAAGTTCACACCATGCCTCCTGTCAAGTATCACCGCATTTGAATTTCTAGGAAAACATTCTACACTGAAAAATGAAACCTCTTTGTTGAGGGTTGAACACTGTATTAATAGAAGGGTTCATAGGATTTATAGCTCTGTAAGATTTCTTCTCCAGAAGTCTACACAGTGTCTTCAGGTAATATTAAATCTATCCACTATGTGAGAATCATCCACATCACTGTCAGCCTGATTTCTGTGTCCTGTGATACATGTATGTTGTATCTTCAAGAAAAGGGTTTTCCTCTCATGTTCTGTGGATTAGGAGTTAAGCCATAGCCTCTTAATGTTGGGGATCTATTTGAAACATTGCACTAAACCAACAACTCAAAGAGATGTATCCCATACTAGGTGGCATTCTAAAACACCAGGTTTGCATATCCTACATCTTTTGTGTTGACTATTCCCAGCTCTGTCCTGCCCTCACACACTGTCCTCATTTAAAACTTCCCCAAACAATTCTTTTTTTCTTCCAAATTTCCTGTTCTGAATTCTTTCCCTGTCAATTGTTCCTGTCTAGTTTTCTGGTTTCTATATGTATTCCAATTTAAACTAAAGATCCAAAGCTGGAATCCACATTGAAAGAGAGCATGTGAGATTTTTCTGGGTCTGAGTCACTTCACTTACTGAGATCACTTCAAGTTCTATCCATCAACCTGCAAGTCCTAAGAGGATAAGATGATTAGAGAAACAATGTCAGGCATCCTAAAGGCACATTACAACCTTAGACTGTGAAAAAAAATGTTGTGAATATGGAGATAGTAATACCTTGAAGTAGGGGAATGTCCAATTACAAAAATTAGGAATGTCTTTTTGAAATTTTATTTAAGTGACATTGATTTAAAACTCTTACAGTATATTGATTTCTATAATTTTAGACAGGAAGGATTCCAATTGACCATGATCCTTCTCCATTCATTCCTGCACAGTCCAATATATTATATACATAAAAATTATCCATTTTCTCCTAATTATGTGGTTTCTGAAACCAATCGCTTATCTCCTACTGGCTTTCCCAAAATTGTGCTTTCCAGCCCTCAATATTGCTCTTCTGCTAGTTTATGACCATTGCAAACATAAACATTATATTTGTAATATAAATCCCATGAATATCTAATTGGGAATGGGATTTTCTGCAAGAGAAATAACTGTACTGGAAAGTAAAATGTATACATAAATATAAATGTACATACAACAAATATGCACATATACATACATATGTTATTAGAGCTCTATTAAGCACACATAGATTTTGCAAATGATTGCAATATCTAGTTTGAGTCTTGTGATGTAGCTTAATGATAGAGACTACTTACCTAACATGCATGGGGCTCTGGATTCATCATCCAGGACAAAACTTACTTTATCATAAATAATTGAACTGAGACTCCAAGAGTACTTACGTCTTAGAAATCTGTAACAACAGCTTTTGTAATTAACATTCATAACTCTTTGAACATTTGTCAGTAAAATGGAAGTGGAAGATACACATCTTTAAATGACTTCCTAGTTCTAAAACTCTCTGTATAAATAGCTAAGGATCTTTTCATGGAGATTTTTCATTAATATTTATTTCTGAACTTCAAAATCT
>JADRCD010178283.1:0-11601 GCA_019843815.1 Montemys delectorum
ACACACACACACACACACACACACACACACACCGCACACACACACACTTCTCCAAACAGCTTTAACTTTTGAGTTTACATTATTTCCTTCTAGTTACTTTCAGAGTGTATTTTTTTTTGAGGTAAATATACATGATACAGCATTTTAACCATGTTTGAGTATGTATGTTAGTGGCACACGATACATACTGTTGTATGCATACATACATACATACATACAAACAGTGTAAACAATGTTTACACTGTTGTGCAGTTAGCACTGCCAACCACTTGAGACTTTCCAACATCCTAAACTAAAACTCACTACCCATTAAGCAGCCTTGCCCCATTCCCTATTCACCCTACCCCTAATACTTTCTGTTTTACTTTATGAGTCTGGTTTTTAGTTTCCAGGTTTCTTAATTACATTTTAAAATTTATTTTGTGTTTGTGTGTGGGTGTATGCATGTTGTGGTGTGTACATACAAACCAGAGGACAATTTGTAGAAATTAGTTCTCTCTTCCCACCATGTGGGTTCCAGTGATTGGAATCAGGGCATCGGGTTTGCTGGCAAATACCTTTACGCATATGATTGTCTAGGTGTTGTTAAAGTGGGGTCGCTTCCAGACATTTGTATTATGATGTGGTGCCTTTTGTTTTTTATTAGTTCATATAAGATATATAAATCTTTTTGTTTGTTTGTTTGTTTTAGTCGGGGGGTCTTTGGGGGCAGGTTAAAGGTATGTACCACCACCACCCAGCTAAACCTCTTTTTATTTTACCTCCCTGTTGAAGCCCTGCTTCTTCCTCTCCTCCCAGTCCCACCCTCACAAATCCCTCCCCCCATTTCCCTCTCCTCTTCTCCAGGGGAAGCCCCCTTCAGGTACCTTCCTGCCCTGGGTCATCAAGTCCAGCAGGACTAAGCACATTCTCTCCTCCTGAGGCCAGACAAGGCAGAGCAGCTAGAGGAAGTGGATACAATGGCAGGCAACAGAGCCTTGAGACAGCCTGCCCCCAGTCCTCAGCCCACTCTGATTGTTAGAGGACCCACATGAAGACCAGCTAAATAGTCTAGTAAAAAATTAAAAAAAAAAAAAGAAAGAAAGAAAGAAAGAAAGAAAGAAAGAAAGAAATTTGAGGGCTGAAGAGATGGCTCAGCAGTTAAGAGCACTGACTGCTCTTCCAGAGGTCTTGAGTTTGATTCCCAGAAACCACATGGTGGCTCACAACCATCTGTAATGGGATCTGATGCCCTCTTCTGGTGTGTCTGAAGACAGGTACAGTGTACTCATATAAATGAAATAAATAAATCTTTATAATAAAAAAGAAATTTGAATTGAGCCTAATGAATGTTGAATTTAGCATCCTGATTTTTTTTCACTTTTTGCTATCATAAGCATCTTTTTATATGCATTCTACGAATATCATTTTAAATGGTCGAACATTATCAAATTGAGGGACTTTATCACTTATAGTATTCTTTTCCCAGTGTCTTTAAATGACTACAGTGCTAAAGGGTATTGTGGAGATAGCTCAGCTGGCAGAATGCTTCCATCCTCCAACCCACATGAGAAAGTTGGGCATGATGGTGTGTGCTTGTAATCTCAGCACGGGGGAGGATGGAGACGGGTGGGTCTCCCCTGCTTCCTGGCCAGCCAGCCTAGCCTACTTAATGAGGTCCCATGAGAGACATTGACTCAGATAAAAGGGGGCCCTCAAGGAATAACAACTTTCCTCTGGCCTTCACTAGCACGTCATGCCTGGCTTTCTTATGTGTATTCAGGGGATAGAATTCAGGTCTTTGCTACAAGGCAAGGATTTTTACCAATGGAGCTATCTTCCTAGCCCACGATACCTTTTGAAAATGGCAGGCATTTAGAAATACTTGGTGATACAGTCACTACATTTTATGATGTTTAGCTGGTTAAAACAGTGTTCACAGACAGAATGTGTAAAAGAAAAGATGCCAATGATATCCAAAAGTGAAGAAAAGAATCCAGGGTGTTAAATTCAACCATCATTGGGTTCAGTTCAAATGCATGGTGCTCAAACACCATCTTTTCTTTGAGATTACATGCTTATTTGGGGCTAACTTGGAATTTTGATCATGGAGGTCACTGGGTCTGTCCCCTACCCCAAACTTCTCTTGCTGTCTTTCCTGGGAGGGGGTGACACTAGTTAAAACTCCCTCACTTCTCATTTATTGTAACTTTAGGATTGATCTTTCATTGTGGAGACCCAGGGGCCCTGGGTTCTCCCATCAGCTGGGCTCATCTCAAACGTCATGGAGAGGTGGCTTGTCCTCTCCCTTCCCGGGAAAGGCTGTGTCACAATGAGCAGTGCTGGGTTTCTCCCAGCTCTTTCTTGGTAGCATAATCTGATGGGTGCTGAACAGGGCTCCCAGCTGCCTTCCGCTGGCCTTTGAGAAGACGTCATGGCCAGTACAGATCCGAATCAGCCCATTTTCTCCCCGTGGCACTGTGTGCTTTGGCTGCGTGGCCAGAAAGCTGGGCCTATACTTACCTATCATTTTGATGCTATCTCGGGGTATAACTGGAACTGGGTTCTGGGTGTGGAAATTCTTACTCAGAGCACAAAAGGTTGGAGGGAGCTCAGAGGCTGCACCCAGGAAGGACTCTTCCCCTGAGGCCTCTTGGCTAGGTGGCTTTTATTTCTTGGAGTGGTATGATGGCCAACAGGTAGGTGTTCCTTAGGGGAGCAACTTCCTACCTTTTCAGTAGCTATGGGCCATTGTAACTGCTCTTACCTACCATGTCTGCAGTATTCCACCAGTCCACAGATGAATCACCCCAGGGTGGAATAGTGAAGGCAGAGTTGTCACCATGGCCCTATGGGCACTCTAGTCTCCTTTTGCTGTTGTCCTTGAGATGTGTTCCATATCCCTCAATGGACTCATGGCTTCCTGAGTGATGGCAGTTGGATTCCAGGTGGATTTGGAGTGTTCAGTCTCCACCACAGGAGAGGGAGAGATTAGACACGGCTGACTTTGGAAGTCCTGCCATTCATAGTCACATATTTGTTCCTTTCCCAGGTTTTTCTGGTATGCAGTAATGACTTCATTTTCCTTTTCTCAATTGTATTTGCAGATGTTCATTCTATCATGATAGCAAACAGCATAAGCATGTTTGCTTTGATATGCAGTTCCTGATATGCAGATGTGAAAAGACACACAAGAACTTCCGTGAGCCCACATCGATTCCTTCTTTATCAATGAGATAAAGGTTCTGAAATGCTCATCAGGAAAAACATCAGATTGTTACATGCCTCTTTTGATTTTTGCTTTGTCCTATTTACAAAACACTCCAACATCTAACCCTGAGGGAACATTGTGGAAGAGGGGGCAGAAAGATTATGAGCCAGAAGACCGTGGACTTTGCTATAAGATTGTGACTCCTCGCAATGTCACATGATACACCCATATAGTTTCACCAGCATGCTCGCCTACACTTGAGATGAATGAGGACAACAATAAATATGCTAATTCAGTCCTGGTAAAGCCCATAAGACTTTAACCCTACACAAAGAACTTCCCACAGCTAATGAATGCTGAGGTGGAAGAAATAGTCTTCCCTGGGGAAGAATACACCAGTTAGTTAGTTACCAGTATCAAATGGTCCACCCTGAAAACACATATACAAGTAACATTACACAGACCAAGCGGGTTGTATTCAGAAATACCCATGTATATACATAAATATTCATACATTCAATAAAAGTTGATGAAAAAAGAGACTATGAATTTGAAAGTGAGCAAGGAGGGGTATATGAGAAGGTCTGGAGAGAGGAAAGGAAAGGAGAAAGGTAATTATAGTCTCAAAAATAAAAAGGATATTTTCATTTTAAACTATTGTAATACTTAACACACAGACAGAGGTTGGTTGAGTAACACTATGTACTCTAAATGTCTGTGTACAAGTTGGTTCTGCTTCTTATCTTCTTTTCTATCCCCTGACATTAAGTCATTGTAGTATTGCACCGAGTATCTCCAAAAGACAAGCATGCTTTAAAAGCAAAACAATAAGAAAACCCTTATTCACCATGTATGCCTTTGCTAGGGTTTCCATTGCTGTGATGAAACACTATGACTGAAGCTACTGGGGGGGGGGAAGGGTATTCTGGCTTACACTTCCACAATGTAGTCCATTTTTGAAGGACGTCAAGACAGGAACTAGAGGTAAGAGCGAGCTCATGCATAGGCTACGGAGGAGTGCTGCTCACTGACTTGCTCCCCATGGCTTGCTCAGCCTGCTTTCTTATAGAGCCCAGGACTACCTGCCCAAGGGTGGCGCCCCCTACAATGAGGTGGGCCTTCCACATCAATCACTAATTAAGCAAATGCCTCAAAGGACTTCCTATATCTTGATTTTATTGAGGCATTCCCTAAACTGAGGCTCCCTCCCCCCAGTGACTCTAGCTTGTGTTAAGTTGACATTAAACTAGCATATCTGTGTCAATGTTGGCATCTGTGTGTACGTGTGCACTAGGGTGTTGTGGTCAGAGGCTGGCATTGGGCATCCCTGTCAATCATTCACTATTACCATTTTTTGTTTGTTTGTTTGTTTTTGAGAAATGGTCTCTCATTGAACCTGGAACTCATTAACTGGCTGGCTTGCCTGGCCTCTGCAAGCCTTAGGGATCCTCCTGTCCCCACTTTCTAGTTCTAGGGTTACAGGCATATGACATTATACCCAACTTTTTACTGTGTGTTGAGGATCCCAAATCAGGTCCTCATGCTTGTGCATCAAGCACCTTACCAACTGCACCATTTCCTCAACATCACATCTACTTTTTAAAGGAAGAAATTAAGGGAGTTTTCATAGAGATCAAAGAAAAGAACAAAATTATATCCCTTTAGTTAAAAATGTACCAGTCAACTAACATGTCCTTATCATTTCTGATATGAGTCATCTTGTTATAATCAGCAAAAGAATTACCCTATCCTACATAGGCTGGTGAGCTCATTTTACTAGGTCAACTTAAAATGGGACCTTAACAAAAGATACACTGTAATTTCTCATCACTTGCCACAATGGAGACTTTCATTCTTTGGAATATAATACCGTGACTCAGGATGGTGCCCATTGAATGTATTCCCCAGGTCTAGTTTGTATAACTTTTCATCTGCCTAGCTGTGGCGTTGGCCAGTTAGTTTTGTTAAGAGCATCATGGTTTCCTAGCTTTTTTGACTATATACTTTTACTAGAAAATGAGTGAGTTCTACCCATCAATACTATACTAACTGACTGTATAGTGCTCTGTTACACAGGTAAATATGTTCTAAACTAGAAATGGAAAACGATAAGAAGAGAAGCATGTAGCAGTTTATCTTCTTGCCCTATATAGATTCTGTTGTATATGCCCCCAATACAGAGCTCAGGGGATGATGGCTGTGGATGTGGGGCACTGGTGGGTGACAAAGCCAGATGACTCAGGCTTAGATGCCAGATCTACTACCCCTTAGCTGTGAGCTCTCAGGAAGCTCACTTTCTTCTTCAAATCTTTCCTTTTCATTTGTAATATGAGAATGTTAAGAACATACCCATGTTCTTAACCATATGGTTAAGATTCGATCTATAAGCAGTACCTGTTACACAGTAATCCCTTATTAATATGGTCTAGCTAATAACAATGATGATGACAGGCATTCCTAGCAGGCTAGCAGTGGTCTGAATTTTTCTCTCCATGTACAGAGGACCACAGTGAAATCCGCAGATCACCATTTCCTTAGGTACTGCCTGAACCCATGATCATAATGACAGTGAGGGTGTGCGATAGTTACAGGAATAGTTATGCTGGGTGTGATGAGTGTATGTCACTCAGTTTATTTTAATTGATGATGATAGTTATGGTCTGATGATGTTCACACTAGGGATGACGACTCTGACAGGACATGGAAGGCTTTTACAGTTCCTGTCCGAGCCACATTGTCAATACTTGTCTTTCCTAAGAAACCTTCTCTCAGCCAAGTATGCTGACTAACTTGTCTTGTTGAACCCTGCCTCCCTCCTCGGCCTTTGTTTATTGATCTCTTCTGGTTTTTGTTTGTTTGTTTGTTTGTCTGTTTTTCTGTAAAGCCTGGTGCTGTGACTGCCTGTAAATTGGACCAGGAGGTGGGACTAAGATCCCTGTTCAATGAGGAGACCCTCATCTGCCAGTGGCACTTGATATCATAGGCCAAGGAGCTAGACTCCCAGGCCATAAGGAGCACAGGCAGGGTGCTAGAAACCCAGAGTACAGTCCCCAGAATGCAGCCCTTTTTGACTTTATTTGCCAGTGGCTCATGCCTTTGTTGTCTTGAGAGAGGACAAGCTTCTCTGGTTTTCCAGCCTGGTCTATAGGGCTAGTCTACCTGACCTGCACACACTCACCTATGGCTATGTGGAAATCCAGACTCTCCAAGAATCCTGGAATCCCAAGAAAGCTGTGGAGGAAAGACTTTCTCTTTTCCAAGATCAGGACAAAGGGAGTTAGCAGTATGCCCAAGGGTGCTGGAAGGTATGGCTGAATTAAAATGCAGATATGCCTGACACCCCTTGTAGGGCCGAATCTTCCATTAACTTTCCAATAACCTTGCTGGCTGGACTTCATGGGACTATGTTTTACCCTTTCCAGGTGTGGTTCAAATTTAACATTCTAAATAAATTCCTTAGCCAAAGATAGATGCCTTGATATTGTGGGCAACATCGACTTGGACAGTTAGTCTTTTTAGTGATTTAACACAATAACACCTCACCATCTTTTCTGTATCTCTGTGTAGATCATGTATCTGCACAGACTGTCATGAGAAGAAGCATTAAGATGTGCACTCGTCTCTTCACAGTGGTTCTGCACCTGGGACCTGGCTCATGTCTCTAAGTTGCTGAGTAAAGCATACTTTTCATCTCAGCACTCAGGAGGCAGAGGCAGGCAGATAGATCACTTCTGAGTTTGAGAACAGCTTGGGGGTGGGGGTGGGGTGGGAGGCTGGAGAGATGACTCAGTGGTTAAGAGTGCTGAGTGCTCTTCCAAAGGTCCTGAGTTCAATTCCCAGCAACCACATGGTGGCGCACAACCATCTGTAATGGGCTCTGATGCCCTCTTCTGGTGTGTCTGAAGACAGTGACAGTGTACTCATAACACAAAATAAATAAATAAATCTTAAAAACAACAACAACAAAACGAGAACGCTTGGACTATACTGTGAGTTCTGGGCCACCCAGATCTATATATTGAGAGATATCCTGTCTTAAGAAAAACAAATTGCTGGGTTTATGATTTTAGAGTGTGAAGTATGAGATTGTGTGCAATGAATCCTATGGTCTTAGAATACTGTTTATGACTTATTCTTCAAACATAGTTTATGAGTTTGAAAAACTTTAGAAGCTTATACTTAATTATAAATATTTCCAGAATTAAAACCTACTTATCTAACATCAAAACACTTATGACATTCCAAACAATTTGGGATGTCTTCCAGACACTGTTTTATTTATTTATTTATTTATTTATTTATTATTTTTTTATTTTTTATTTATTTTTTTATTTTTTTTATTTATCTGCTTGTTTTGTTTTGTTTAGGTGGCCAGGGAAAGACTCTATCCTTTTAATGAACAATTGACATATAGCTTGTGTCTTGAGCAGATGTTAAAAACACAACTCAGGTTTCTGTCTAGTTGGCAGGCTGGAGTTAATACCAATACCAGGCAGCACTACTATTTGGCTGAACACATCAGACTGATTGTTTAAATGATTGACTATGTCTTTCTCTCAACTCCGACCCTCATGATAGGATCAAATAAGGACCAGAGTTATGTATACCTAATGAACTGATGATAAAAGTTGTCTTAGTTAGGATTTCCATTGCTGAGAAGAGACACCATGACCAAGGCAACTCTAATAGGGACAACATTTAATTGGGGCTGGCTTACAGGTTCAGAGGTTCAGTCCAGTATCATCATAACAGAAAGTGTGACAGCATCCAGGCAGACCCAGATCCTTGGCTAGAGAAAGAGCCAAGAGTTCTACATTTTGATCTGAAAACAGTGAGGAGAAGACTGTCTCACAGGCAGCTGGGGGGGGGGGTCTCATTGCCCGTCCCAACAGTGACTCATTTCCTTCAACAAGGCCACACCTACTCCAACATGACCACACCTCCTAACAGTGCCACTTCCCTTGGGCCAAACATATTGAAACCACCACAAAAGTATACATATTTTCATGAGTTGTTTTACAGCTACAGTAAAGAAGGAGATGTTGACAAATACCGGAACATAGATGTTGTTCAAGGTATGATGCTAGATGAAAAAGACATATGCAAAATGTTCCTAAATTGTTTTATAGAAAAATCCCCCAAAAGCAAATATTCAGAGACAGAGAGAAGGCTTGTCCTTTCCAGGTGTTGAAGGGCAGATTGAAAGTGGCTGGGTTTCTTTTGTTTGTTTTTGTTTGTTTGTTTCTTAATAAGTACAAGGTTTCCTTTTTGGATTAATGAGATTTTTTGGGGGGAACTAAATGGAGGTGAAACTTGTATGGTATTGGGAATGCATTCATTGCTCAGAATTTACATTATAAAATAATAACTATGGTACATTCCATATGACTTTTATTCCAGTTTAAAAAATTAAAAGAGGGTTGGTGAGATGGCTCAACAGGTAAGAGCACTGACTGCTCTTCTGAAGGTCCTGAGGATCCCAGCAACCACATGGTGGCTCACAACCACCCGTAATGAGATCAGACGCCCTCTTCTGGTGCATCTGAAGACAGCTACAGTGAATTACAACAGAGTGAGTGGGACTGGCAGAGGTCCTGAGTCCAATTCCCAGGAGCCACACACATGATGGCTCACGGCCATCTGTACAGCTACAGTGTACTCATACACATAAAATAAATAAAAATAAATCTTTTAAAAAAATGAAAAGAATCGAAACCAAGACCAAGGAGAAAGGGAAAGAGGGAACATCATTGAATAAAGAATTTTAATAAATTTTGGGAGTTGGAAAACATCTGCAGTGGAGGAAGCAGCAGCTGTGAGACTTGGGGTGAGGTTAGTGTAGAGTTGCTACCAGTAAGAATCAAGCCAGTTTACTGAAGAAACAGGAAGGCCAAGGTGAGGAGATGGTGAGGGCATCTGTCAGGCAGCAATAGATGGGGATGTGCTCAAATTTAGTATACGTAAATTTAGTATGCATAAATTTGGATGTGAAGGATCCATTTTCCATCCCCAACAGCCAGGACACTCAGTTGTCCTCTGGGTGACAGAGATATAGAAGCAGCAGGGCATAGGGTGAGATGTCATCCACAAGTGAAGATAGGTTATGGACAAGAATTAGCTCTCTATGGGCAGGGCTGTGGGTGAGACTCTAGCTCTCTTCCCAGAATGCCAGGACAGACCTTGCATCAGCCTTATATCCTGCCTCAGGCAGAGGCCTGGAAGGGTTCTTTCTGGAGAAACTGACTTATCCTAGAGAAAATAGTTGGCACCTTATTTGTGGGATCTCCTGAGGGAGAAATTCACCCCCTCCCCCTCCACACAGGCTGCCTGGGCTGGCTTCACCACAACTCAGAGCTTCTGCTATGACTGATGTCTCAGTTTTAGTAACCAAAACCTAGGCTCTCTTTAGATGAAACTTCCACCATGAAAGAGAATCAAATAAAGAGAAAGGAGAAAAAGGGGAATAAACGTTTAGTTCAAATTCAGAAACACTCATTCAGCTATAACTCTTCTGGGAGACAGAGATATTAAATACCTAAAAAGCATAACTTTCTATAGAAATTGGTCCCTCAGGTAAGAGAAAAGAACTAGAGAGTCAAATCAAAATGGTACGAAAGTTAGAACTACACTAACAGGAAAACTTTAGGTTTCAGAGACAACAGAGAATCAACCCAGGAGGTAAGGATGGCCTGAAGACTCCCCAGGATCGGTTTCTAGATCAAGCAATGACTATTAGAATGGGGAATGGGGGAGACGAGAAGAAGGAGACAGACACAAATGTGTGTACATACATATGTATGCACATGCACACACACAGTGGGGTGAGAAGAGGGAGACAGAGAGATAGGGAAACAGAGAGAGAGGGCAACAGACACACAGAGAGACAGAGACACACATATATGCACATGCAGAGAGAGAAAGAGAGAGAGAGAGAGAGAGAGAGAGAGAGAGAGAGAGAGAGAGAGAGAGAGAGAGAGAATGACAGAGAGACAAATACAAAGACTGGGAGAAAGACAGACACACAGGGACAGAGAGAGGCATATACACATATGCACACACATAGGGAGACAAACACACACACAGAATTATCCTTTTGAACTTTTAGAACTAGGATATCCAAAGCTTTAAAAAAATGTCACATACAAATGTCTCTATCTGAGAACAGTGATGGGTTTCTCTGCAGTAACATTGGATGCTAAAGAATAACAAAAATAAAAACCAAATGATAACAACAGAAGCAGCAGCAGCAACAATGACAGCAGCAGCAGCAACAGACACAATGTCTTCAACTTTCCTAGAGAAAAATGGTTAACTGAAATGCCTCAGTCAGCTCCTTTGAAACCCTGCAGTGAAATGAGAATTAAAATATTGTTAGGGATATAGAGACTAAAATTTTACCTCTTGTGCACCCAACCCCAGGAGTTATTGGGAAACATATTTCTACAGAACCAGGACATAAATCAAGAACGTAGAAGAATGGAGATTGGGAAATACAGACACCATACAATGTAGGGACACAGACAGGGGACTCCAAGAGCTGCATTCATGGAGACTAGAGATAGACAGTCCCAGATGGAACAGCACCAGGAAAAGAAATGAAAGGAAGTCTTTCTGACTGACAAGTTTGGAAAGTGGTAAAATGTATCTAACAGCCAAATTGTTACATTTCTAAAAACAAAAACAAAACCATAAAAGTCACAGAGAAAACGGAGTAGGACAGTGGCAAAGGCAGTAGCTAACTCTTGGAAGGACAGACACTAGCCTTCAGGACAGGAGGGACCGTTGTACTGGATAAACTGACTACTGGGTGAAAAGGGAACCAAGAAGACAGTCCTGGAAATGCAAGGGCTGATTAGCTTATTAAGCCAAAGCTGTGACAGTTGCGGGGAGGGTGGGGCAGTGGGGAGTTATGCGAGCTGATCTTTATTTCTGCTGATGTGTCAAGTGATAAAACCAAAGACCTACATTTAAAAAAAAATGTACATGCAAATAGCAGAAGGAAAACTAGAAGAGGTATGTGTGTTACTCCTTGGAATCAAATCTGGGGAGTGATGGTAGACTGGTCATGGGTAAGGGTAATGGGGAGATGTCATTTTGTTGAAGGTGCTTTTAGCAAATCTTTCAGTACCATTAACTATGTTTACAACAAAAAAGTTAAGTATTAGTTAAAAATGAAAAGTTAGTGGAGTATGCTAATCAATAATACACACGCCAACACTGATTGTCAGAGGTAGTTTCTGTGTTTTCAGATACCTAATGAGCTCAAACAATGGAATCCTCTGGCATTTACTGGGCATTTAAGATTTGCCACTCCGATATGCCTCAGCGGATCCTTAAAACAACCCTGCAACTTGAGTTTCATTCTCCATTTAAAGACTGAAGGTGTAATGATCTCAGGGTCTCAGTGAGCA
>JADRCD010178286.1:0-11572 GCA_019843815.1 Montemys delectorum
CTTCTTGCTATATCTTGAACTAACATTTATTGTTATAACATAGGGTTTTCAAAGATATTTTTTAGCCAAAATAAAGTATGTTGATACTGTATTAAACTTCTCTTAAGGTGTGAATTCTGTAAGACTATGTTGTATTGTGTATGCTAGGGAAGTCATACTGGAATTCATACATTTCTCTGAAATTATGTGCTTATATTGTGAATTATATTTGTTTAATTATTTATTTTTATTCTTTATAGAATCAAGATTTGTTTGCTACATCACAAAACAAAGAATTTGATCCCCTTGGTCCTTTGCCCCCTGGATGGGGTAAGCACATCAGTTTTTTTAATTTAAAAAAATCTGTTACTTAGAAAATCAGGACTAGAGATGTTTGTCTAGCAAGGGTATAGCTCTGAGTCCAGTCACTAGCATTGCAAAAAAAGTGAAAAGAAACAAATTATTGATATAATAATCTGGAAGGAATAATCAAGGATGCTAATGGAGTACCTGAGTTTGATTTCCAAAACCCAGGTAAAAAGCCAGGCAGAGTAGCACATGTCTGCAACCCCATGGAGGTTGAAGAAATCAACAGATCCCTGAAGTTTATTGGTCAGCGAGCCTAGTCAAATTGTTGACCACCAGGTTCAGATAAAGACTAGTCTAAAAAAACTAAGGGAAGCCAGGCATGTACGTAAAGGGAAGCACGTATAATATCTTGAAAAAAAACGCATCATTTCTTTTCTTAAAATCATTTATACTCAGCCGGGTGGTGATGGCGCACGCCTTTGATCCCAGCACTTAGGAGGCAGAAGCAGGAGGATTTCTGAGTTTGAGGCCAGCCTGGTCTACAGAGTGAGTTCCAGGACAGCCAGGGCTACTCAGAGAAACCCTGTCTCGAAAAACCAAAAAAAAAAAAAAAAGAAAGAAAAAAAATCATTTATATTCAAAACATTTTACTAATAACCCAAAGAGATGATTGGTATGTGCCTATAATCTTAGCATAAGGAGTTCTGGGCCAGGCTTGGCTACACACTGAGTTTAAAACCAGCATCAACTTTTGGAAATCCTGCTTCAACCAAACAAAACAAACAAAGGCAGAAAGATAGTAAAGTGCTTGTGTAAGTATGGGAACCTGAGTTTACTTCCCACTATCTGTGAAGAAAGATGGGTGTGATGCCAGGCATTTATAACGTCTATAACCTCTAAGGGAGAAGGTATCTGAGAGGATCTCTAGAGTTTGCTGGCTGGCGAGGCTAGCTCAATCGAATGAGTCCTGGGTCAGTGACATGAGGTTGTCCTCTGGGCTCCATAGGCATGTGCATAAGCATGTTTGTGTATGTACACATCTCCACCCACTAGGCATATATACAACCACCACAAGACAGAACAAAATAAGCCATTTCTATTCATGAAGAATATATATATATATATATATATATATATATATATATATATATATAGAGAGAGAGAGAGAGAGAGAGAGAGAGAGAGAGAGAGGTGGAGTCTTTTGATGGTCAGGGTAGTGGAATGGTCAGTGTATGGTTGATACAAAACAAAACAAGATGCTTTAGAAAAGGAGATGTGAAAATATCTAATAAAAATAAATAAAAAAAATTCATGGAATCTGTTAGAATCAACACTTTAAAAGTAGTTCTCTTTTTTATTTAATAACTTAATTATATCATCCTGAGCATATAAGGAATGAATAAAAGTTTTGCTATTTAAAAAAAAAAAAAAAAGAAAGAAAAGGAGGTGTGTCCCTCTGGTGTTGAACCTAACCTGTTAGCATTGCATTGCTAGACATAGATTGTATGCTTTGTTTCTACAACTCTTGTATTTGTGTATAGTTGAAGGCTATACATTTATACTCCATCTTCTATTTATTTTTAAGATTTATGTTCACTTTTATTTTGTATGGATACATGTTTTGCCTGCATATGTATCTGTGTACCATGGGTATACCTGGTGCCTACAGAAGAGTGGATCAGATCTGGAACTTGAGTTACAGGCAGTTGTAAGCACCACATCAGTTCTGGGAATTGAACTCAGGTCCTCTGGAAGAGTAGCCAGTCCTCTTAACCACTGAGCCATCTCTCCAGCCGCACCCTTCATTCTGTGGCAGAAGAGCTTGGACTCATTTTATGGTGATGATTACTAACACATCATTTTTACTCTTTTGAAGCAGCCATAGGGAAAAAAAAATCACCTCTTGGTCTCCGAATTTTGAATTGTGGGCTATGTTGCCTTTACAGAGAAACTTACCTGCAAGGTTGTCTCTGCCTTCTGTATCTGTGTGCGGTTGAGCTGAGGGAGTAGTAACTCAGGCATAAATAAATTGCCTACCTAGAACTCATAGACCTTAAGTTCACACCTACTTTAACACACACAAACCCAGATGTCACTTGTGTAATGCTAGATAGCTGAGAAGTTATATGGGCAGGACAATATAAAACAAATCTTTTTTAGCTTATTAGAAATTTTTTTATTAAGCCGGGCAGTGGTGGCGCACAGCTTTAATCCCAGCACTTGGGAGGCAGAGGCAGGCGGATTTCTGAGTTCGAGGTCAGCCTGGTTTACAGAGTGAGTTCCAGGGCTATACAGAGAAACCCTGTCTCGAAAAAAACAAAAACAAACAAAAAAAAATTATAAAATCATCAATCACTGAAGGGGCAGATTCAGCTTATTTTGTCTTAGTTTGAGGGGAAAACTATTCCAACATTAATATTGTGTTTTTCTTTTTTTTTTTTTAATAAAGAGAAGAGAACTGATAGCAATGGCAGAGTGTATTTTGTCAACCACAACACTCGGATTACTCAGTGGGAAGACCCCAGAAGCCAAGGGTAAGAGCTTTAGTGTATGTTATTTACCTTGACTCATTTATGTATTTTCCTCAAAGACCTTAAACATGAATTACCTGCATACCTTTGAAGAAGAAAAATGATTACTCATAATGTAATTAACTTAGAATGTAATTAATCATTACATGTAATGAAAAGCTTGAGTTTCATGGGGCAGGGACAAGGGGTGGCACTATGATTCAACTGAACTCTTTGTCATTCTATGTGCTAAAGACCTTGGGTTTTTTTTTGTTTTGTTTTTTTAAAAAAAACCATGCTCAAAGTAATTCTCAGGCCAGGTGCAATAGCACACGTCTTTAATCCTAGCACTGAGAGGCAGAGGTAGACTGGTCAACATAGTAAGATACTGCCTCACAAAAGAAAAAGTAATTCTCTGTTTTTGTCTCTATTTCGATGCATAAGCATATTGTCTTAGAGTTCTGGAGGCTAGAAGCCAGAGACCAAGGTGTCACCAGACTCTATGCCACCTCTGAAGGCACAGGGAAGGGTGTGGTCCAGCCTCCTCTAACAGTGGCTACTCCCGTCTCCTCTGCTGCTCCTCCTTGTTTTGTTTTCTAGGCAAGGTTTTTCTGTGTAATCCTGGCTGCCCTGGGACTCACTCTGAAGACCAGGCTGCCCTCAAACTCAGAGACTTCTGCCTGTGTTTTTTCTCAAGTGCTGGGATTAAAGGTGTGGCTGGCTTTTTTCTAACTCACTGTTGACTTGTGTCAGCAGTATTTTAGTCTTCACATAGCTTTCTTTATATATAGTTTTTTGTTACAATTTCCTCTCTTTATATAAACACCAGTCCTATAAGATGTATAATATATCCTATAGGAAGTATAATATATAATGATATATTTAATTATGTATATGTATGTGTATATATACATATACATACACACACAAACACAGACACAGCACACACACACACACAAACTAGCTCTCTCTGTATCTCTCTCTGATAGTATTCTACACCAGTAACTCAAGCATTTAGGAGACTTAAGTAGGAAGATGATGAGTTGCAGGGTGGTCTGGACTACTTACTGGGTCCCTGTCTGAGAACAGCAGCAGCAACAACAGAAGTCACTAGAATTACTGAATTATATTCAGTCATATTTTTCATAGAGAAATAATAGATACTGTAGAAGAAAGACATGCAGAGAAGAGTCTGAGAGGATTCCTAATCCCCATTGCTAAAGGAGAGTAAACATTTTTTAATGTTTGTAATATGTAAATGTTACAACTCAGGGAAGTCTGTGGCCTCCAGTGAGGTGTCCATTTGCCCTTCTGAGTGATCCTTCTTCCACCTCCATACACATTTGAAATAAAACATAGTCTCTCGTTCCTCCTGAGTGCAGCTGATGCAGCATGCCCCACGCCTCTCTCCTCATGTAGGGTGCCCAGGGGTCAAAGCCTCTAGGCAAAGGAGGGCATTTCTAATGGGCACACCCTTACTAATAAATCACTTTCCAATAGTGAAGACAAGACCAGCCTTCTCTAGGTATGAGTAATTCTTTGTGATACAAACCCCATAAATCACATTTCAATAGCCTCAGGCTCATATCCCCCACTGCTAGAAGTCTGAGAGTTGCCCCCACAGACCCCCGGGAGCCTGCCCCTATCCCAGGTCTCTAGCATGTCCTGAGATCTGCCCCCCTCCCCCACACACCAATTTCCATTCTCTTTCCCCTGCTCTCCCTATGTCTGATTCCCCACCCACTCCCCACCCTATCCTCTCTCCCACCTAGCTCCCTCCCTGCATCCACCATCATACCTATTTTATTTCCCCTTCTGAGAAAAATTCAATCCTCCTCCCTTGGGCCTTCCTTTTGGTCTTGATTATAGCATGGTTACCATGTACTTTACGGCTAATATCCATACCATACATGTCATTTTGGACTAAACATTCTTAACATTTTAATAGTTTGTCAAATAAATTTATGGCAGTGTTCTTCTGAACACAGCACTTTGTCCTTTTAAAGTACATTTGAGAAAACAACAGTCCAAACTAGAAGTGTTTCTCTATAGTAGTTACATTAAGTGCCTCCAAATCTCTGTTTTTTTATATTTTGTGATGTAAACTTAAATATTTCTAATGTTTCCTCATACTAAGCCCATTAGATAGGAAACTTGAAACTTTAAAACCAGGGGTGGGAGGTGAGAATATAGCTCAGATGGTATAGTGTTGTTTGCATGCATGAAACCCTGGTTTTGATCCTTAAGAGCCCCATGGGTGGCACATGCTTATAATTTCAGTGCTAGAGAAGTAGAGACAGAAAGGTCAGAAGTTCAAGGCTGTGCTAGGCTATATAATGAGTCCAGCATACATGAGACCCTATCTCAAAAGAAAAGAAAGAGAAAAAAATAAATGAACTGGAACACATGGATAAAAGTTCCATTCATTTTATCCAAAAGTACGATTGCATTTATTTCTACAATAAATTCTTAGGTTCATTTTAATATTTATTCAAATGCATCAAGTATTTGGGTATGTAACAGGTTGTTTATTGAGGTCATTATTGATTTATAATCTAATTTAGGCACTAATCCTCACTTAACAATTGTAGAGTGGAAAGTTTTGCCAACATACAACTTAAGGGATGGTGATGCCAGCAGTACATAGAGAGTCCTGGGAGAGACAGGACTAGAGTGATCATGTTTGCTGTAGTGGAAAGAGTGGTAACAGTCACAGTTTGAAGACTTCTTACTTCCATTTTCTCAGATAATCTTATTACATTGTGTTGTCCTGATTGTTTAATATTTTTATATATCTTTTGAGAATTTCATGTCTACAATTTGTTTGGTCTTATCTATCCCCCTCCTTCCTCCTCTAGTTCTGCCCAGTCCATCTCTTTTTTCAAGGCAGGGTTTTTCTATGTAGCCCTGGCTGCCTTGGAACTCCCTCTGTAGACAGGCTGACCTCAGACTTCACAGAGGTCTGCCTGTTTCTGCCTCCTGAATGCTGGGATTAAAGGTGTACAGCATCACTGCCTGGCTTCTCCCCGGTGCATCTTTTTTTTGGGGGGGGGGGGGGGGGGGGGATGGTTGAAGACAGGGTTTCTCTGTATAGCCCTGGCTGTCCTAGAACTCACTCTGTAGACCAGGCTGGCCTTGAACTCAGAAATCTACCTGCCTCTGCCCTCCAAGTGCTGGGATTAAAGGCGTGCGCCACCACTGCCTGGCTCCCTGGTGCATCTTAACTTTATATCTTGGTCTTGTTTTTTTTTTAAATAACTCACTTAGTTCAGTTACTACTGTCCATATGTTGCCTCCAGTTTGTTTTTTGTTTTTTGAGGTTTTTTGATTTCAGTGTATAAATCAGGCTAGCCTGGAACTCAGAGATTCACCTGCCTCTGCCTCTGCCTCCTGAGCATTGGGATCAAAAATATGTGCTACCATGCCTGGCTGTTGCCTGCATTTTATGGATAAAGAAACTGAAGTTTAAAGAAGGTTGCCCAGAGTTCCAGGGGAGGTATAAAGATAAATGAAGGAAGTAGGAAGGGATATTTCATAAAGAATTTTTAAGTCGCTGTATCAGAGAAGACAATTTGTCAGTGGGGGATTATGTCATTTGGCCTGTGACAGTTGTGACTTGTTTGAGAAAATGATCAATAGCCATGTGTGTGAAATCTCAGGGTTTCTGAGAGGAAGTATAAAAGAGAAGTTGGATTGATGAGGTCTGTTTTAGGAATGAGCTCTGTCAGTATCATATGTAGGCCCAAGTGAGACCAGGAGCAGCAGAACCATGTAGGCAGCTGCTTGGACAGTGTAGATGAAGAGAGCTAGAGTCATGGTAGGAATCGAAGCTAGGGGATGAGTATTAAGACTTCAAAGGTATAATGAGTGAGATCAGGTGCCGTGGCTGGTTGAGGTGAGATTAAGTAAATGGGAGAACATTGGCCAATAATACTATGATGATTCATTTTGAATGTTGTTGATGACAACTTTAATGTGCTTGAAGGATGTCCAGCTAGAGATCTCTATTATACAGAACCATATATGTTTTCTGAAAGATTTATGGGTATTTTTAGTTTCTGTATTTGGTAAAGAAGCAAGTCTTAATATCTTTTGTTTTCCTCTGTATTTTGTAGTCAGTTAAATGAAAAGCCCTTACCAGAAGGCTGGGAAATGAGATTCACAGTGGATGGAATTCCATATTTTGTGGACCACAATAGAAGAGCAACTACTTATATAGATCCACGAACAGGAAAATCAGCCTTGTAAGTTTTCTAACCATTATAAATCAAAAGCACAGCTAAGTTCTTGGATTTCCACAAAAGATTTCAGTTAACAAAGACAAAGTTGTACTTGAGGTGGGCCCATAGGCACTGTACACTGAATCGTGGTGATTTTTTTTGTTTTGTTTTTTTAAATTTTTTGTTTTGTTTTGTTTTTACTTGGGGATAGGGAAGAGATTCTCACCTTTTAGCCCTGACTGACCTAGAACTCACTCTGTAAACTAGACTAGCCTTGAACTCACAGAGATCTGCCTACCTTTGCTTCCAATGCCTCTAATATTCTGGGGTTGAAGATATGCACCATCACAATGTAGCATTTGCTTATTTTTTTAAATTGAATTGTTTAGTTTTTTTGTCATATTTTATGAGTTAAGGGTGTGTGTGTGTGTGTGTGTGTGTGTGTGTGTGTGTGTTTGTTTGCCGTTGTTTTTTCTTTTTGAAACAGATATGCTATATAGCCCTAGTCGTCTGGAACTCACTCTCTAGACCATTCTGGTCTTGAACTTATAGAGATTACCTGCCTCTGCTTCTGCTGCTCTTAAAGAGTTGTCCCACCATGCTCAGCCTAGGAGTTCCTTATACACTGGCCTGACTCACTCAACAAGTTATGAGAAATGCCTCATTGTATGAGCATTGTAGAATAGACTTTCCCAAGCTAGACTGTATGTTATGTACACTCAGCCCAGATATAGCCTAAGATCGTGATGAACAAAACACAAGATTAAATTAAACATCAGAAAAATGATGCAATTGAGATATACAGACATTTGTAAACCACCTAACGTATGTGCCAGGATCCAAGTTCTGGTCCTTTGATAGAACAATAAATGTTCTTAACTACTGAGCCATCTCTCCAGCCCTCTTTGTTGTTATGTTGATACATGATTTCATATGTTGAACTATCTTATATTGTAACTGTAAATCCCACATGGTATGAAGGATTCAGACATCAATTCTTTAATTTTGCTAAAATACTTTTACTAATATTTTGTTGAGAGTTTTATACTTCTGCATATTAAAAACATGTGCTTATAGCAGAAACTGAGAAATCAGTCCACTTGAGCACTAATATATAGAGATAACTTAGATGTGGAAGTAAATTATAAGTAGATAATGTTATTACTCATTTTAGTTAAGTTTGGGTACATAGAAAGCCCTACAACAACAATAGCTTATACTCAATATTAGCATATTTCTCTACATTATTTGAGAATAATCTGGGCCAGATAAAGATGCATGCCTATATAACTGTATAACCTGCAGCTCAAGCTCCAGGAGATTGAATGCCCTTATCTGGCCTCCTCTGGCACACACTCTCTCCCCTCAATAAAATTAAAACTAATAGTGTAACTCACCATTAAAACAGACTAGAGGAGAAAAACCACATGATCTGGGGTGGACACCTCAGGAGTTAAGAGCATTGCTGCTCTCGGGAGGGGATTCCAGTTCAGTTTCTGGCATCTGTTTGGCAGCTAACAACCATCTGTAAATTCAGTTCCTGGTGTCCTCTTCTAGCCTTGTTGGACAGCAGGCATTCTCATGGTGCACGGACATACATACAGGCCAGGCTAGGACTCATATACATACAAATAAATGAATCTTTTAAAATAAGTCATATCATTCAGTAAAAGCTTCTGATGAAAGCTTTTTTATGATCCACTTCACCTGCCTTGGAAATATTCTAACCTACAAGAATACAAACAAAGGCTTCAGCCAACATCATGCTTAATGATGAAATAATTATTCCATAAGATCAAAGATGGTTATGGTCATTGCTGCCATTCAGTACTGTATTGGCAACCAAGTGTAAAGAAATAAGGAAGTAGAAGAGAGGCTGGAGAGGAAGAAGTAAGGCTATCTTTCATTCAGATGAAAATCATATACAGTCGAAATTGTGAGGAATATAGAGAAAACTCCTAGAACTGGTCAGGTTTCCAGGATTGCAGGGTTCAAAATCAGATAGATGCACTTCTGTATTGAAACAGTCAACATGAAGGCTTCCAATGATCTGGGATTCTTCCTGTTCTACAACTGCCTGCATGGTTTCCATCCTCATTGTGCTAGTCATTTGGAGAAAGGCCACACTGGAATGGTGAACAGCAAAACTCTTTAACTGATATCTTTGCTTTTTTAAAAAATTGACTTCTTGGAAGCCCCTACAGTAGTTGTAGTTAGAGTTCATTAGACAGACCTATAGTCAAACTAGGAAATGTCTGGCCTAGGTAGCATTTAATGGTTGATCATGAGCCTCTTGTAAGAACAAAGGATAGAACAGTTGTTGTGAAGGGTGACATTCCTTTGTAGGAACGCTTTTATCCAGCTCTGCTAGATTCACCTGCACAGAAAAAAAAGCATCTCCAACAATGGCTTCAACAAGATCTTAATTGGAAATAGCCCTTAGGAAACATTCAAAAAGAATATTAAAAATATGTTCTGCTGGGTGCTTTTGTGTTTCTCAAGTACTGGGTGGTGGAGGCAGGGTTATTTGCTTTCCTTTAACATTTCTTTTACAAGCAGTTGCACTTGTCATGTTTATCTTTGTTCTTCAGAGACAATGGACCCCAGATAGCCTATGTTCGGGACTTCAAGGCAAAAGTTCAGTATTTCCGGTTCTGGTGTCAGGTTAGTATTGGCTCTGTGTCTCTATATCTCTTTGTTACATTGCTTATGTTACACAGCAGTTCTGAAAATATGTATTAACAAGAAAAGTTTGAAGCATTGGAGTCATCCATCTTTAGGACAATGAAATATATTTATTAATTAGATAACTATGTTTTCGGTTGTTCAAAGATTAAGCTAGAAATCATTTGAATAAGAAAGCACTTGGGGGCAGTGGTGGTGCACGCCTATAATCCCAGTGCTTGGGAGGCAGAGGCAGGTGGATTTCTGAGTTCAAGGCCAGCCTGGTCTACAGAGTGAGTTCCAGGACAGCCAGGGCTACACAGAGAAACCCTGTCTCAAAAAAAAAAAAAAAAGTTGTCACTTTTTTCTTCAGTACCTATTATTTTCATGTTGTATAAATCTTGAAACAAAATGTGTAGGGGGGAGTGTGATTTTGTTTTGCTTTGTTTTTTTTGTTTTTCAAAAACGGTTTCTCTGGAACTCACTGTGTAGTCCAGGCTGGCCTCCAACCTAGAGATACATCTTCAACAGATGAATGCTGGGCTTACAGGAGTGTGCTACCACTGCCTTGCTGTGTATGTGTGTTTTATTTTTTGGTTTTTGAGACAGAACAATCTAAATAGCTCACACTAGTTTTGAACTCAAAATCTTCCTGTCTCAGCCTCCTGAATGCTGTGAATATAAGTGTGCACCTTGTGCTAACTCCATATCTAGTCTTTGATGATTACACATGTGAATGAATGTATATATATAAACATTGAATATTCCTTCTGTGATGTCTAAATAAATGACTAATGTTGTAATGTTGTCTGTATGGACTCTAAAAGAAATGAAGGCATTAATCAAAGTATTATGTTAAAGATTTAAATTCATATTCTTATAATTAACTGGGAAACATAATTCTGAATTAAACTTTGAAAACCAGAAACTTACTTGAGTCATTATGTAAGCACTTTACAAATGAGATCTGATCTTCTTCCTCATACCTCAAAGAAGCAGCATGAATGCTCACAAAGGTGTTAACAATCATGGGTATCAATTCATATTCTGGTTTTATTAGCAAAGATGTAAAACTTTCTTTTTGGTTTTATTGCTAGGCCATTTAATGGTGAGAGTTGACTTAAATCATTCTTACATTTCAGCAACTGGCCATGCCACAGCATATAAAGATCACAGTGACAAGAAAAACACTGTTTGAGGATTCCTTTCAACAGGTATTTCAACAGACATTACTCAGTAATGTCTACTTTCTGATTAGAACAGTGGTTCTCAATCTTTGGGGGTTGTCAAATGACCATGTCACAGGGGTCACCTAAAATGATCAGAAAATACAGATATTCAGATTATGATTCATAACAGTAGCAAAATTATGATTATGAAGTAGCAACAAAAACAATTTTATGGCTGGGGATCACCAAAGAAAGGTTGAGGACCACTGGTTTACAGTGAGAAAGATGTAGGTATGTTTGCCTGTGTGTGTAGGTGTGGAGACCAGAGGTATATTTCAGGTCCCTTGCTCTGTCATTTTCTCTCTTGAGGCAGGGTTCCTCCTTGAACCTGGAACTGACAACTGGGCTAGCTTAGCTGGCCAGGAATCCCTTAGGATCTGTCTGTCTTGGCCCTTCTGGTGCTGGGTTTACAGGCATGCACTGTCACACCAGGCTCCTACGTGGGTTGCTGGGGATCTGACCTTAGGTCCTCCCTCATACTTGCACTTGAAGCACTTTACCCCTTGAGCCAACTCCCCAGCCCCTGTTTTTAAGTTTTTCAGTTTACTTTTGTTGCCAACTGTCTTAGTGCTCTGCAGTTAGGAATGTGTTAGTGTTCCTGTGCAATGTTTTCTGCTTTTTCAGTGTAAGAGTGATTAGTGAGTTTCAAGTTCTGTGTGTG
>JADRCD010178289.1:0-10291 GCA_019843815.1 Montemys delectorum
TGTGTGTGTGTGTGTGTGTGTGTGTGTGTGTGTGTGTGTGTGTGTTCAGGTGTTCATGCACATGTGTATAGGGGACAAGCGAGGGTATCATCCCTCAGATGTTGTGCACTGTCTTTGAAGAGGGATATCTCACTGGTCTGTGGTCTTCCTCCCAGGTCAGGCTGGGCAGCTCGGGCCTACAGTGGTGAAATGTCTGGCTTTCTTGTGTGGGTTCTGTGGAGCAAGCTCTGGTCCCCATCCTTGTGAGGGAAAAGCTTTATTAATCCTGAGCTGTTTATCTTCCTAGTCCTAGCTTGGTGGTTTTATATTTTAACAGTGTTTACTGGTATAGTAAGAGCTAGTTAATACATAACATTCATCTCACCCCCAGTTACTTTTTGCCTTTCCATTATTTTTTTTAAGATTTATTTTATTTATTTATTTATTTATTTATTTATTTATTTATTTTCTGTATGTGAGTATACTATAGCTGTACAGATGGTTGTGAGCCACCCTGTAGTTGCTGGGATTTGAACTCAGAACCTTTAGAAGAGTAGTCAAGTGCTCTTACCCACTGAGCCATCTCTCCAGCCCTTGCCTGTCCATTATTATTACCTTTTGGATTTATTTGTTTGTTTCTACCTCTCTATTAATTTAAAAACATTTTTTTGTCCTCTCTGGACTCTGTTGGCGCTATTAGCCCAGAAAGTAAAATGGAGCTGTTTAACTAATTGAGATCTAATATTCTTGCTCTGTCTAAACAGCATAACTTCGTTTCTTTTCTTATCTTTTCTTTTCTTTTTTTTCTACCCAAGACAGGGTTTCTCTGTATAGCCTTGGCTGTCCTGGAACCCACTCTGTAGACCAGGCTGTCCTGGAACTCAGAAATCCACTTGCTTCTGCCTCCCAAGTGCTGGGATTAAAGGCGTGTGCCACCACCGCCTGGCTTGATAACTCCGTTTCTATCTTTCCAATGTGAAAATTATTTTGGCATGTCTTTATTTCTTTGAAATTTCCAAAACATTTTTGTTTTGGGTAACAGACGGTCTGCTCCGTTTATGTTACAATTCCCCTGCCTTTCCCTCCTTTCCTGCCTCAGGTTTTGCTGACTGGCTGCCCGGTTCCTCAGCGAGTGTGAAGCATATGGTTTGGAACGCCCTTTAGTGACTGACTCCTGTCAGCCCCGGAGTGCTGGACCTCTACCCTAGTTTCTGAAAGACGTATTTGTCAAGTATAGAATTTCAGGCTGTGAGTACCTTTTCCCCAGCATACAGGAAGCTCCAATTAAATTGGGTCACGAAGAAGGATAATTAGGATTTTAGCAAGTAGATAAGAATGAACGGAAACAACTTAAATGGATTTAAAAAACCTGCCTTCTTTAAAAGATTGAGGCAATTTTGTTAGCTTAGATCTCAGAATAATAGTAATAAAATTAATATTTTTATAAATGATAAACTGAGTTTAGTTATTAAATTATATTTGGACTACCTATGTGATAAACTAGATTGCAGGTTATTTTATTTTCAAATGATATTTATGATAACACACACACACACACACACACACACACACACGCACACATATATATTAACTTCTGGTAGCTGACATGTTTTATCACATGTCACAAGGCTGCTAATCAGCTGAGCTCTTGCTGGACAGGTAAAGGGAGAGCTGAAGAATGTAAATGGCAGGGGTGTCCAGCAGTGCTGAGCTTGGATCTAGAGCAAAGCCTCTGACTTGAGAGGCTGTGCTCTCTTCTCATTAGCCCTTTACTGCCGGTTTCACGAAGCTAGGCTCTACAGAGGTGCCCAGGTCAGGTACCAGAAAACAGAAAATCTACATTTCAGCCTGGGCATCGTCTGCTTTTGTCTGTTTGTTTTGGACTCATACAAAGAGCACCCTCTGATGGAAAGGATCATGCTGCTAAATAAACACCTAAAACCAGCACAGCATTGAGCTGTACCCTATGAATTACTAGTTGGTCACTGTTATCCTACAAAAGTGGCATTTTTGAAAATATGGTTTAATCTAATCCCACACCTTACCTGTGTTGGAACAGGAAGGAAACTTCACAGTCCCTCATTAGTTAGTTAGAAACGTTGGTTGTATTTCAGCGTTTTAGTGTAGAGAGGAAAACGCAGCCCTGCCCCAGGTGCTAACACTCCAGCACAAGGCGCTCAGCCCCTGCTTGCTCGACTCACACCAGTGTGGGAGGAGCTGGGGAAGCAGTGCCCTCAGAAGGATTCACTTTCTGTTCTCCCTGGGGACTTTATGCAAGCTGAGAATGCGCGCTACCACTGAGTTGCATGACCAGCCCTGGAACAAGAATCTTAAAGCAATCTCTGCAAAAGCTCTTGGCCCAGAAACAACCTCTGCCAGCCATTCTGGGTGATAGAGGGAGGTTGGCTCTACACATTGTGCTGGCCGGGAAGATTGCTGATGCTAGTCTTCAAAGGAGGAACTGTTATGCAAGGGAAGAGACCCGGTAGATTTTTAAAGGAGAATGAGACTGGATCAGGTTGGCAGACTGAAATGGCTAAAACAGCATTAGGAGAGGGGAGCCTGAGATTCTAGACTAGCCGGCAAAGAAAAGCTGATTTTGTGTGTGTGTGTGTGTGTATGTGTGTGTGTGTGTGTGTATACATATATATCATGGGGAGAAAGACAATGCATATTATATAATTAATATGCAATATAAATAGGAGGATGGGGGAGAGAGAAGGGGAGGGGACGTGTGTATTTAGGAGGAAGGAGTTGTGATAGGATCTAAAGCAAAACTCATTATGTAGCTGAGGTTGACCTTTAACTCCCATCTACCACCATACTCAGCAGACAACGGGAAGCATCTAATGATGGGGTCGATCTGCAGTGCAGTAAGTGAGTAAGAGCTCTTGGGAATACAGCCACAGGGTTCCTGCCCAAAACAAACACTGAACTCCTGGAGAATACAGTTCTGGAAGCATCTCAGGTCACTGAGATCAGTGGGATGTCAAATCAGAGAAAATCAGTGTAGGGCTCCCTCACAGGTGAGGTGGAGCAGGTCAGGCTGGCCTCTGCCCCAGCCTGTGAGGAGAAGGCTGAGAGGCAGATGACAGAAAGGCCACTGGGTACCTCAGGTTCACCAGTCCTCTCATGACCTAAGTTACTACACTCCAAAAGAAGTCACTTTCATGTCTTAATTCCAGGACAGCTGTGAGAACTCCTGCCTTTCATTCTTAGGATGCCTGTACCCCATTTTTCTTTCAGAAGATTCCCCAACAAATTCCTTTGCCATTGCATTCTCTAGGCACAATAATGGGTCAGATTCTTTGATTTCTTTAAGTGACCCCAAAGTTTGAAAGACAAACTCTTCCTGTCCTTGTGTTATTGACACTCCTGCTTCCTCACCCCCTCTTTGATACCAAGAAGCGCCTCCCTGTTCCTTTCCCCACCCTCACCCCCTATTTCCCATATGGGGGAGAAGCTGAGCCAGTAACAGGGCTGAGACCTTCACATTCATACTCAGGATCTGAAATCAGAGCAAATAAGGGCCAGGGGGAGAAGAGATATAGTCATTTAGTCTTCTCTCACATCAGGAAACAAGCAAGGTAGAATGTGTACATGGTGTTTCTGCCAAGGGAAGTTTATTGAGGCATTTGTGGGGGTAAGGGGGACATCTAGAAGGTTCTTTCTAAAGGGATCAGGTGGATGACCCTGGGGGTTGAAGATGCTGAATCTGGGGTACCTTTCTTTGTCTCTAAAGGTACTAGTTCCATCTGGACCAAAGCAGAAACTATCAGGGGACCCAGGAAGGCCGGGTTTCAGGATTATAGCTCACAGGTGCCAGTGACGTGGAATAAGCATCCCTGGGCAAGGAAGGACATTCACTTCTTTAGATGATATCTGGGGAAATTAAGGCACAGGGAGTCTGAACACCTGGCCTTGCCCCATGTCAGTGAGCTTATGACAGAAAGTGGATGTGTGGAGCTGAGGAGTACAGGGGCTGTTCAAGCTTAGGTGGGGGGAGGGTTATCCAAACATTGAGGCTGCAGTCTTACTGGCCTCTTGGTGGTTCCTCAGGTTGCATCTTGCCCCAGATCTGTTCACTGCTCCCTAAGGTGCTTCCCACCAAGGGATTAACCCCTGCAACACCCATACAGTGTTCCAGGGCTGTGGGCGAGGAGGAGATGTGGAAGGAAGGGAAGTTTTTGTTGTAGTGGGATAGCATGCTTACTGGTCTGGGAATATATCTGAACCCAGTCTTAGAGGAGAACAATGCTAAGCAAGGTTGGAGGACAACTGGTTCTCTTTTCAGGAGTACATACACACACACACACACACACACACACACACACACACACACACACACACGCACAGCTGACACTGGACAAAACTGGAGTTTTAGCTCTACTTGCCTTTTATGTCCTCTGACTCCCGGCACCCTCGGCTGCCATTTTCCTGACCCACCTCTCATCTAAATCTTTCCTGAAATATACTGGTCATCTCTCCATTTTTTTCCTGAACACTCTGTGGCTGAGAACTAGGACTTCTTCCTCTATAACACCTCTGTCTCTGACCAGACCTTGCCCTAGGACCTTCCAGGAGGGTCTGGTGGCTACTCAACAAATGGAAGCACCTTTCTTCACTTCCAAAGTGTTCCCCCATCTTCCTCATGCCCTAAAGGTGTCTGATTTCTGCTCAGGGGTAATCACCAAGTGACACAGGTGACCAGGCCATCAGTGGAGCCTATAACTGGTTACTCTGGTGTGGATCACCAAGGCAGAATCCCTGTGTTTTACCACCGTGGCTACCAGCTGCTCCCGATCGTCTACTTTCCCTGCATGGCACACAGTGCCTGACACACACAGAGTCATTTCTCCTTCAGCATGACCACTGCATGGTCCACGTTCTGCTGCTTCCAGCGGCTGCTGCCTCATCCTCAGCCAGACTTGAGGCAGAGCCAATCCTACAGCTAAGGATGAAGAGGATGTGACAGCTCAGACTTGGGTTGACCTCTTTCTTGCTTGCTATAGTTTTTGCCCTGAGGTATCAAATTAATTCTCTCTACTAATTCAGAGCAACTAGCTTCATGCCCTACTTCTGGATGGTTAAGAAGGCCAAAGTGGGAAAGAGAGGATGCCCAAGTCCTGGATGTATTGGACCTCTTGAATCCCTCATCAGATCTTGGCCTCATCTACATAACTGACTGTCCACACAACAGTCTCTCAAGGGCAGGTGCTACTGTAGTGCTCCTTGACTCAGGTATCTGAGTATTACTGAGTGCCCAGAGGTGTGCAACCTGGAAGTAAAGTTATCAACTTATGTGGCACTACCACTCTTGAGTAGCAGGCATTTGTAGCAGTGGTGGAGTCCCCTCTGTCTTCCTCTGATGGGTTGCTCTGCGATACATTCATGTTTCCTACAGAATTTTGGGCCCATGACCCAACAGCCTGTATTGAGCCATGCTGGCAACACATCTGACACTGGCTTTGTCTTCTATCCCTTGAGGTTTCTAGGTAGAATCCTGCCCTCTAGACTCTTAAGCCTACTAGGCTTTGCTTTGTGAAACTGAGCTTAAGACAGAGATCAGTAAAATCCAGAGATAACCCACAGTTTCCAAGTTCCCACAGGCTTGCTCTCACCCATTTGTGGATCCTGTGACCACAGTGACTTTGTTGGCCTGTTTGAGTCTGCAGTTTGCTCCATGGCTTGTGCTTCTCACAGAGAGTGCAGCAATAAATAGGGTTTGGGAGTCTCTTCCAACCCTGGATCAGAGGCCGAGACATTGGGTTTGTTTGTTCTTTCTGGTGAGCTTGGTCCAGGGAGGGTGACCTCTAGAAAGGAAAGACAAGCACAGTTACACCCCCAGCTCCTATAACAAGGGGGTGAATTTTGATACTCTGGGCTAGACCTGGGATGGTCCAGTAATCTCTAGTGGAAGTTCAGTGTTGCAGAGGTATCCAGCATTTTCACAGAGCACTCACTGTTCCATGCTCCTTCAGTGTTCTAGGGCCCGTGGTTAGGAGGAGTCCGAGAGGGCCAGGATCAGGGAGGGAAGGGAAATTTTTTGTTACAGTGGGACACCATTCTTGTTTGGTGTCTCTGGGGGAATGCCTGGATCAAATCCAAGATATAAATTTATAAATGTGTTGGGTTGCATTTAGCATTGATAGCTATTTTAGATTGCAGGTTAGGCACACCTGGGTCAATTGGAGAACCTGTGACTTGATCTTGTCCAGTGTTCATGAACACAAGATTTCCCATAGCTAACCTTTTAAAAACTATTACTTTTTTATTTATTTACATGTTGCCCCCCTTCCCAGTCCCCTCACAGAGTTCTTCCCCCACCCCCTCCCTTTTGCCTCTGAGAGGGTGCCCCCACTAGCATTCCCCCTCCCTGGGATATCAAGTCACTGCATGAGTAGGCACATCCTCTCCCACTGAGGCCAGACAAGCTGGTCCTCTGCTGTGTATGTACTGGGGGTCTTGGAGCAGCCTGTGTATGCTCTTCGGTTGGTGATAGCCAACCTTTTATAACTGGGGTGCTTTTGGCTCTCTGGTATCAAATGCTCACATGCACTTGCAGTAGTGGTTCAGCAAACATCCATTCACTGAGATTCCTTAGGACAGTGAACAGCTAGCTAATCAACAGGTTTGTTGTGAGAAAACTAAAGAAATAAGATTTATACTTGAACAGGCTTTGCAGTGGCTCTGTGGCTGTTGTTTTATGGCTTCAGTCTTATCTCCAGCCCTGGGATACACTGCATACCCTGCTTCACTGATAAGCTGTTTTCAAGGCGTCTAGACTGGTCTTCATTTTTATCCTGGGGGTGGGGGTTGGGGGTTGAGGGTTGGGGGTTGGGGGTATGCTTTCTGAGTTCCAGAGCTGATATTGTCTCTGCCACATGAGCATGTGGCTGTTGTGTTTGCTTTTCTTGTTAACATTCAGCTTCTTGACTCTGAATGATGGTGCTGCTCAGTTTTAGCAGGTGCTGGGTGCTGGCCAGTGCTGATTGGTATTAGCTGAAACAAATGAATGAATGAACGAGGATTTGGCTGCAGTGATACAACGTTTGTTAGGGGCCTTACTGGACCCAGAGGTCAAATTTCTTAGAGTTATCAGGTTGGACCCCCTCTCTCTAAACTGTTAGCTGTGTCAATTCATCTCAAAGTAACCTTTCTGGACTTTTCAGTCCTCAGGTGTTGAGTAGAACCAGGCTTTGTATACAAAGTAACTTGCGTTTTCCTCATATTTCTTCTGTTCAAACCTCCATCCGTCTACAGCTGTGAATGTAGCTAAGAAAGCAGGGCTCTTATTAAAGCATTTTGACTTGGTAAATCCTGGGTAAATGTCAAAGCATACGAGTGTTTCTGAAGAAACTTTAAAGACAAATCCGGAATCAATGTCCTTGGAATTTAACTCCTACACTTCCCATTCACTTCCTGGGTAGCTGAAGATCCAAAGGAGCTTGCATGCATCCTTCCTCTTCCTACATCACTGCCTGTGAGTGTCACTGAGGCAGTTCATTCTCAAATCTATGGGGCTTCATCTGTCTACGGTCATAACTATTCCGTGTCCTTTCCAGCTGTCTAGGGAAAGCAAGAACCAAGTCTCTCTCTCTCTCTCTCTCTCTCTCTCTCTCTCTCTCTCCTCTCCTGACCAGTTGTCATTTTTATTTGTATCTCTTGTTTTCTCCAATCCCCTCCCCTCAGTACCACTTTTCCTCCCCAGAAAAAAGTATCTGGGTGTTGCACTGTGTGTCTTTAAACTTTGTGAAAACACTGAGCCTGAGCTGGGCAGGAAAATAAACAGGAAAATGTGGTAGAGGCAGAGTGTGGTTCACACAGGTTTAGGGATGCACAAAGGAACACACTTAATCTGAGTGACAGCAGTTAGAACAGTCAGAACCCCTCTGGGGTTAAATGACTCTTTCACAGAGGTCACTTAACAGATATCCTGCATGCCAGATATTTGCATTACGATTCATAACAGTAGCAAATTTGCAGTTATGAGGTAGTAACAAGATGATTTTGTGGTTGGGGATCACCACAACATGAGGAACCGTATTAAATGGTTGCATCGTTAGGAAGGTTGAGAACCCGCTGGCCTTGGAGAAGGTGATACCTGAACTCAGTCAAGAAAGAACGCTTCCAACGGTGTGGATTAATAAGCAAGGACTAATGCTTATAAAACATATGCTTTTTGTAAATTTTAAGGAGATTTTGGAAAATTTTATAAGGACATTTAGGGAAAATTTGCAAAAGACAAAAAGCACCTGGCTTTGAAGTCGACAAGAGTCTGTGTGTGGGGCCTCTGTACCTTCTTTGTCTTGAAAATTAGTTACAAATTCGGGAGCATTAAGTCTCTGAGAGCAATGATGTTGATTCCGGTCCAGGGTGCAGACAGATGTCCCCTGAGGAAGAGTCAACTGATTTGCCTCATCCAGAGAGGAAAATCAGCCTTGTGTCTAATGAGCAAACTTATTTTAGTATATGTTTGACATAACTGAGGCTTTCTGAATTCATTTTCAAATAAATTGTCATGTTTTAGTGCCTCCCTCATTAATCAATGCATTAATAAACATTTTGGCACTTGCTCATTGTATATTTGTGTGAATCATGATTTTCACCTTGAAAATAAATCATCATGCATAGAAGAAAATGAAAATAAGACATATCATTAAGTTAACTGCCATTATCTAAAATATTTTTAGCTTGAGTCAAGTTGGCATAAAACTATTCAGGGCATCTGTGTACCTGGTACAAACCTGGGGCAGACTTTCGACTTTTATTTATCTCTCTCATCTGGATATCAGAGTCACCAGGAGAAACAGCATTTGTGAAGTATTGGCTGGAAGAAAACTTCACCTTCGTAGAGAAAGACGATCATTTCAACAGTATACGTCCGTTACTCCTACAATTCAATAGTATATATACATCAGGGTATCCACCTGGCAGCCAGTGCCAGTTAGCTACCTGTGCCCCTCTTATATGACCGTAAAGGGATTCTGATGCTTCCTAGTAGAGAGGGAAAATATAGTAAGTAGCTTTGGGCAGGCGCCCTGTGATGCAGGTTCTGGAAAGACTGTTAAGCTCTTGGAAGTGTTTCCTCCTCCCCAAGGCTTGCCCTTAGTGGCCGGGGAGAAAAGGCTGGAAGCAGGAGATGGCCTCTCCCAATGCCCCGCGCTCATCAGCGCTCAGGACCTCTGCTCCCATTCTTGTATTTTTTATATTAACACACAAGACTCTCAACTCTGTTTTCCAAACCGGACATCTCCAGGTCACTCAAGATCTGTCTTCTGTCTTGTTTGACATGGGGTTGGGTCTCTCCCTGTCAACACTGTGTCTTCTGTCTGAGATGAGGCTCTCGGTGTGCTCCTGCTGCGTTTGATTGGCATGGGCCTTGCCTTGGCTGTACTGTGGCTCTAGCTTCTTTCCTGCTTTCATCTCGAGTCAAGCCATAGTGATTTTTCCAAAGTGAAGAGCCGATCAAGTTCACACCATGGTTAAGATTCAACAATGGGCCAGAGAGTGGTGTCCCACACCTTTAATCTCAGCACTTGGGAGACAGAGGCAGGCAGAGGCCAGCCTGGTCTTCAGAGTAAGTTCCTGGACAGCCAGGGTTATACAAAGAAACTCTATCTGGAAAAAAAAAGATTCAACAATGGTTCTGTTAGATATTATGATCAGTTGCTTGGCTTCTCAGCCTGACATTTTTGCAGCTGTGCCTCTGACCATCTCCCTAGTTTCCTCTCCCTTTGCTTTGCACTCTCCTTTTGCTGTAGATACAATTCATTCTCAAGTCATCCACCATCACTGGATTGTTCCTCCTTCTCTTTTCTCAAGACTCAGAAGGCTTTGGAAGTCTCCTTCTGCAAGGCAGCCTCATTGCACAGGCCTATCTTGCTCCGCATGTCTGCCTCTCCAGCTACATCCAGTGTGTTTCATCTCTTCCCCATTTCTCATTCCCAAGCAGGAAAGTACCGTCAGGGCAAGGCTGATGTTTTAGATTTCTCTAGAGTCAGTTTGGCACTCGACAGTCATTTCTTAGAGTTTCTCTGTTCTATCTCAAAAGTCACATTTTTGTCCTAACATCTCTTCAGTGGAGGTGTCTTGGATTTCTTATGGGTCTGTGAGGATTGTGTATTGAGATCCAGGGTGTCAATTGAAGGCGAGCTTTGGATGAAGAAGAGGGGCACACCACACAGATGTTTGTTCTCTGGGAAAGTAAACTTCTTTCCTCTCAGGAGCTTTCTAGAGCAGCTTGTTTCTATTTTAATGAGTTCGTGTGTGTGTGTGTGTGTGTGTGTGTGTGTGTGTGTGTGTGTGTGTG
>JADRCD010178289.1:10301-29923 GCA_019843815.1 Montemys delectorum
TGTGTGTGTGTGTGTGTGTGTGTGTGTGTGTGTGTGTGTGTGTGTGTAGGCATCTGCATTAGTGCATCTGCATGGAGACCAGAGGCCAATGTTGCTTGTTTTCTCAGTTGCACTTTACTTTATTTTTGGAGGCAGGGTCTCACATTGAAGTGGTTGTCCAATAAATTCCAGGGGTCCTCCTCACTCTGTCCCTCACTGCCAAAGTGTTGTCTTCATGCTTACAGAACAGGTGCTTTGCTGACCAAGCCATACCCCCAGTACTTACTTCTTATTTTTTGAAACATGTCTCACAAAGTTAATCAGGCTGGCCTTGAACTTGTGATACTCAGGCCTCAGCCTCCTAAGATTCTGAGATTTCAGGCTTATGCCCAGGCTCACGATTCATCACTATAAAACCCATTGAGTTGCTGATAGTATCTTCATTTTATACACAAGGAAACTGAGTCAGAGAGGAGTTAAAAATCCTGTCTAATCAATATAGTCATACATCAACACTGAAGTTTGCCTCTAATGCTATGTTTTCTACTTCTGAGCCATATTTTTATTTTTAAAGGGTCAGTCATGATACAGATAAATGTTATAAACTTGAAGTCAAATAATTTTGCATGCTGCAGATGTAACCCCAAGCTAAATATGGAGTCCTTTGTCTGCCCCTGCCTTCAGGGAGGCTTCCCTGCTTTCTACTTGCATACTCTCTAAGGGTGCCATTCTTTTTCTTTTTTTTTTATTGGATATTTTCTTTATTTACATTTGAAATGTTTTCCCCTTTCCAGGTCTCCCCTTTGGGACCCCCCATCACATCCCTCCCCCTGCCTCTATGAGGGTCTACCCCATCCCTATCCACCCACCCACTCATTCTCCCCTGGCATTCCCTTACACTGGGGCATCGAACAAAGGGTACCAATCTTGGCTACCATTTTCCTGGGTTCCATTTCAAAGTCATTGGTTTGCGGCAGCCTATTTCTCTCTTAAACATTACGTGTCTAAAACTTGCTGGGAAGACACAAGGCTTCAGTGCCCATTTTAGAGGCAGACTTAAATATAGGAAAACCATTCCTCTTTTACATAAGGCAGTTTCCTTTCAGTTCATGTTTATTGCAGCTGTAAATCCGTATATATGTTTTTTTCATGAAAAGTAGTTTTCATCTTTGACAAATTACCTGCCTCTAGAATCTAGTCATACAACTATTTTTTATTGTTATTACTATATTCTGAACACTATGATTCAATTCTGAAAGGTGAGACTCATTTTTTCTAGTTTTAGGAAACAATTAGTTTTTTTTCTGTTTTCCAGCAGAAAATTTATACATACATATATACATACTCAATATGTTCATATGCAAACATTTTGATAACTACTGATGCTGGGTATGTTACTTGATTAATTGTAACATTTTTTACACAGTGGTTCTCATTACTATATTTATTGTTTTTTTTCTTAAAATGATCATTGTAATAGTCTTTAATGAGGCAACTTTTTTCTTTTCATTCTCTTTCTGTCCCCTCCACCTCCAGAACAAATGGCTTTCTCCACTACACATTCTTCCAAAACTTGTCTTCCGATACAGCCAACTCTCCCATTCTCCAAACACTAACAGGATTCCCAGGAGTCCACTCCAGCATCATTCTGGAATTAATATAGACCCTGAAGGTTCAGGGTTCAAGCCCATAGGACAGGCATGTTAGTTTTTTGAGAGTTTGATCCGGTACGCTTTGATAACATTCACCCCTTCGTCCACTTCCTGTCAGATTCATTCCTCCTTGCCTAACAACCCAACTTGGTGTCCTTTTTTCTTAAAACAAAACAAAACAAAACAAAACAAAAAAAACTATCAGGTACAATCTGTATGGTCCATGCTCTTGGATGTATGGTCTTCCACAGGAGCATGGCCGACATGCCAGGGTCAAACCCTTAGGGAAAGTTCATTTTCCCTTTCCCGGCAGTTACCAACTGCCAATAGCTCCTTAGCTAGTGGCTGTTTCCACTTTAGATCCAATGGCAAGTAGGAAACACCCACATTCCCCACACATCTAATCTGCCAACTCCTATCTCAAGCTTTAAGGGTCTGTAGTATTCCGAGTGTTTAGGGAAACACGAGTCCTAGCTCACTATCAAGGCTGTGGTAAAGGACAAGGGTGGTCAGGCAGATGCAGAGATGTATATAGTGAGGTCCCTATGGCCCAAGTATAGGAGTTCTGTCTCTACAGGTTAGAGTGGGCTGCCTTCCTGGTGTGTGGCAGTGTTCAAACCTTGGGAATCTTCTGGAGCCTGCTTCCATCACGTAGGCAGAACTGGTCAACTCAATCTGCATCTCTCTCTGCTTCCAGAGAAGGGGAGATGGGACTGAACATCATAAACTCCCACTCATGGCTTGTGTTCCTATGAGTCATCCTCACACCCAGGAGCTCAGGAGAAGCTGCCTGGAGTGAAACACGCTCCTTGAACCTTCATCAGCTAGGACATGATACAAGCTTTAGGATCTTGATCTAAAAGCTGGAAAGAAGGCAAAGATCTAATCCATCAAAATCCATAGTTCTGGGAAATTCCCCAGAGGTACCAACCTTGCTTTTTGGCTTCTGTACTTCTGTTTCTGGCTAACTGTTCTTGCTAACTAAGGTTTGTCAACCCAGGTTATGGTTTTTGTGCTAAAAGCTTACCCTGAGAAAGGCGCAGGGCTGCACAAGGTCCTGAACACCCAGGCTATTCTCAGGCTGGCTATTAAAGACCCTCTGCTGGCTTGAACCCATATTTTAGGGGTCTTACCTGGTGCCTCACAACAATTCTTTTTTTTAAAGGAGTTTAAATTAATTGCTCTGATTTTTTTTTATTAAATACTGTATTTGTCTTTCTATTCCACAGTTACTTACACAGATCAAGTTACTTACACAGTCAAGTACCTATGACTTAGCGCATGGCTCTATCAGCTGCTCAAAACACTGAAGTTCAGCTGGTGAAATCCTTTCCTTGAATGTGCTTTTTGTTTTGAGGGGGTAGGTATTTCTCCCTTTCTTACTCCATTTTTCCTTTCTTTTTCTTGTTCTTTCTTTCTTTCCTTTTTTCTTTTTTTTAATGTTAAAAATATTCAGTAATTTTTTTTTGATTCTTTAGAAAGTTCACATAATGCAGAAGGATCACACTCACTTCCCAGGCCTTTTCCTAGTCTGATCCCCTCGTCCCCACCCTTGTGACCTCCTTCTGAACAAAATACAAAAAAGGATCCAATTTGTGTTGTCTATGTACTCACTGGAGCATGGTCAAACTCCCTGTGGCCAGCCGCCAAAAGAAAACTGAGTCCTCCAACCTGCGCCCCTGCTAGAAGCCATTGATTGTGGATAGAGAACAAAATTTTTAGGAGTTCCCTTTAGGCTATTACATTTTGGGGGTGAGCTGGGGTAGGGTAGGTGTCGTTCCAGAAGCCTTCCATGTCCCCCTTTCTCAGCTGTGTGTATTTGCTCCTGATCACTATTGCCAAAGTAGCTTCCTTGACCTTTCAGTCAGTTTCTGGTGACGGCACAGACCATGAACATGCCCCTCCCCCTTCCCTCCTCCCCACCATAGTAGGACCACAGACCCAGACAAGGCCCTTGGAGGCAGCCTGGACCATGGACAATAACACGGACTCGGACTGCAGCATAGAACACAGACATCCGCATGACTGTCAGGCCATGGACATTAACACAGACCCTAGCTGCAGTACGACTTCGGGCACAGTCATGGCCCTCGGTGGCAGCACGGGCCAGACATCATCATGGCCTCAGGTGGCATCAGAGGTCAATCACATCAATATGGCTCCCAGGGGCAGCACAGCCTACAGACATCAATGTGGCTTCAGGCTATAAGAGCCATGGACACTCCCACCCCAACCCTGCCCCAGCCGCACCAGTGCCACCTACCCTCACGGTCCTCAGTGACATCACTGACCACAGCGGTCCTTTAAGGACATCCAATCCAGAAAGTGAACTGTTTCTTATCTTGGGCCTCCATTATTGCCCAGAGCCAGGGCCATCCTGAGGCCAGCTGCATGTTGTAAGGGGTGGGGGTGGGGGATGAGTCTGCATCTGTAAGCTCCAGGTTGCTGCACACCACCCTGTTGACCGCACAGGGCCATGACCACGAGTTCCACTATCGATCTCACTCACTCCTATCACCTCTCTCCCATGTCTCCAGTTCTGCCTCTCTCCGCAGCTCAAGCCCTGCTCTGCTCTTCCATCCTTCCCACCTCTCTGTAGCACATTCATTCATTCATTCATTCATTCATTCATTCATTCATTGTAGCGGCACCTGCAGGAGGTGCCAGAGTGAGGCGGAAGTGGGACAACCTTCTGGCCATCCGGCTTCTGTCTGCCTGCCGGGGCCTCACAATTCTTACCCAGCACAACCGCAAGCTTATATTTACCTGTTTCTGAACACATAATTAGTCAGAGACTGATAGAACCATCTACTGTATGTTTAGATAAAGGTATTTACATACCAGAAGCTACCCTGAAACTTGGTTGTTCCGTGTGGATGTGTCTCAGGGATCTTCTGGACAGCACAGAATGTACTTAACAGCAGTTCTGCAGTTTAGGATTAAAGAAACTCACGAAAACGTAACAATTCTCCCAACTATAGTTCATTTGCAGCAAAGCTGATGGTGTCCATGCAGTCTTTGGAGCTCAGGGTGTGGAAATGATTTCGTAACAGATCTTGCCATTTGAGTGCCCTGACTCAGTTTCCTCTTCCAAATTCTTAGGGCTTAGCAGTGAACAGAGAAGAAAGCACAGGAACCCAGTAACACTGAGGCGGCAGTAGCAGCTGCTGCTCTGCGGGCCCCGCTCAGTAATTCTGTCTTGAAAATATGAAGTGAGTTTTAGGTCTCAAGGAATCCATGCACGACCACCGTCACAACTCAGCCTTGGTCACAACCCCACAGTAAGGTGTGGGTACCACAGACCAACACCAGTGCTCTTTTGGTTAGGGAACGACACCTTTTGGTGGGGGGGAAGTTTGTGGCTAACTTAGTAGTCTATTCTTTTTGTGTGGTTTCCCATCCCCAAAGGGTATGTCTTCTTCTGCATGCCAGTCAGTGAAGGGACTTCATTTTTTTCTTTTATAAATACTAGCTGATTTTCAAAATTTTTATGTGAGCTCTAATCTTTGATCAGACAATCTAACTCCAGACATGCTAATGAGGCACAGTACATGCAATATGCTCTATGCAAGAGTAATGGTTGCTCCTGCTGAAAGCTAACAGCATTGACTGTTTCAGATAACCTATCTTGAATAAGACCAATTAGCTAAAGGTTAGGTAATTTTTTTTTAAATTAGTCTTTTTTTCTTCCTCTTCATAAATCAAAAAAAAAAAAAAGTCAAGCAGCATACACTTCGCCTAAGCCAAAATTTTTTTTTGAAAGGTTAGTTTGGTAGATTTATTTAAATAAGAGTGATAATCAATATTTATTATATGAAGAAATTGTCACTATTTAAAGCAAATCAATTCGAAATATGAATAAAAGTAAGACATGAACAATTTTATTGAGTGATATGAGCAGGCTTTATCAAAAGATAAAACTGAAGTTATTTAAAGATGTGAATGGGTTTTGTTTGTGATTCTAGAACTGGACAACACATCATTCCATAAGATATACTCAAGTGTTCCAACAAGGAGCAGAGATGTGTTTATAAGCAAAGGGTGTATGTGTGTGTGTGTGTGTGTGTGTATAGAAACAAGAGGCAAACAGCTAAGAATGGGTTGGTCATTTCAGAGTTGCTCCACTCTAAATCGAGAACAGGGAGACAATAGAGAAGCAAATGATTGGTCAACACAGGCAACTTGAACATATTTTTTTAATAGGATTAAAATAGGGAAATTTATTCTCATACAGACCAATAACTGACTACTTGAGAATTTACCTATCATTCCTCTTGATTTTTTGGGCAATCCAATAACAGCCTCAACTCAGTAACATAAAACTTTAGTGTTAGGGACTCTATTTTGAGTTTTGATCTAGTCTGTTGGTGCTTAATCCACAAGCTTAGTCCAAAACAATGGCATGCTGTAATTTTCATTTAACAGGTCAAAATACAACAACCCCACCCTCAAACTAGCAGGTACAGTTTTAAAGTTCTTTTTTTTTTCTTTCTCCAGATATTTATTGTGGCTTTGGTATGCATTTTTTAAAGTTTTATTGCAATATGATGAGAAAAGTTACATGATTTCACTTTATCTGAATTTGTTAACATTTAAAAACATATTTTAACTAAATAGAATTAAATCACATTCTTGTTTTCCTTTTGTACCCCAACTCCTCCCAGAGACCCCCCTTTAAATACCTACAATATCTTTTTTATCATATTCTTTAAAATTTATAAAATATTATAACAATAAAAATGAGTATTATAAAAGTTGTTTGATATAAAACAACAATCAATTTAACAGTCTTATGTAGATGCTTGTCTACAGTAATATTGAAAATACAAACATTTTTCTCAATATAAATTTTAAATAACTCCAAACATATTAACTGTATATTTCAAAATAATACATTACTACTAATATTTTCTTAAATGAACATAAATATATAAAGTGTTTTTGTTTGTTTGTTTGTTTTGTATATAGTAGAGGTTAAGATCTTGGCTCTTACTGTGGTAACTTGATACAAGAGTTACAAACGTCAAGCAAAGCATTCAGTCTCACTTTTTGTTGTTCTCTTACAAGCTCCCTCCCAATTTAATTGTCTACATTACTTTTGGGTATATAAATACCTTTAAAATATATAAGCTGTTCTGAAACCATAGTATAATGTAAAAACATGAAATAAACAATACCACTAATAGAGAGGCTAAGATAGGAGAAGCAAGATCTCAAGACCATTATGTTGTATGCAGCAAGACACTGTCATGAACAAACAAGCTGAAAGTGTATATGGATTGTATAATATTGGACTTATTTCTCCAATTACCAAATTAGAGAGACCATTGGATGAAAATCAACAGATTTCTAATTCCTCATGTTTTTGGATTTCAATCAATTAGGATATGTTGGTAATATTAACTTTCATATTAAGATATTAAGAAAAAGTAATTGTTACTTCTTGTTGGTCTTGTTGTAAGAGGTGGAATTAGGCTTGTGTGGATTTGTTGAAAGATTACTTTCTTGTTTCTTCTAGGGTGTAGTTTTGCTCCTTATATTGATGTTTTTCATCTATTATCTTTTGTAGGGCTGGGTCTGCTCCACCACAGGACTCAGCTGCTTGGTGAGGCAAGACTTAGGGAGTTGACCGCGCTTACAGCATGGTGTTGCACCATCTGGAAGCCCTGGGACATCACTCCAGGGGTGGGGAAGCACAGTCTGAGGCTCAGGACTGCCTTCCAAAGCTCTGGGATTGCCAGTGTGCAGATGTGGTCATGCCCAGCCTCTTCTGTGGGTGCTTGGGATTTAAACTCAGGTCCTTGTACTTGTCCAGCAAGCACTTGTACCCACTGAGCCAACTTCCTGCCTTCTGTTTTTCAGTACGATTTGAGACTTGCTAGACTGGAAGGAAAGCTATCCCAAAGAGTTCTGGTACCCATTCTCATCCTCTGGAAAGTATTCTACAGACTTGGGATGCTTTGTCTCGTAGGAGTGTTTTTGTGCACCTCAGGCCTTGGCCCAGCCAAATGGCAACACTGTGATTTAGGTTAAGGTATTTGAGCCACATAAGAAGGTGACTGAGTGAGGGGCTTTGCCTCACATGGCATCAGCTCAGCTTCCTGCTGTACTGGACACTGAGTCAATCTTGTGGATATATCTGCTCTTTGATAATGCTTCAGAGTTCTAGATGGCAGAAATTGAATGAACTTCCTGTGTTGACGATGCTCTGTGTGTTCCTGCATCTATGTCAGGAAAGAAATGCTGTCTCCATCCCCTGTGGACAGTGAGACACTCCACATTTGCTTCCTTTCCTGGGCTCTGCCCTCTGTGTGCTTTCCATGGCTGATTTTAATCAGTGTCCTTTGTCAGTATAATAGGTCTCACTGAGTTCTGTGCATCCCTTCTAATGAGTTGTTCTTTGAAAGTGAGTGGTTTAGGGATCTCCAATCTCTAAACTTGCAACTGAAGCCATAAGTGAGGCCCATCTGATGAACTAGTTCCCAGCTTCATAGTTAGGGAACTTTTACAGTTGGCATCTATAACGGGACTCACTAGATCAACCCTGATCTACAATATGAGATTTGGGAGGAGAAAGAATAGAAAGGCAAGCGTTGATGAACTTTGATTCTTCGCTGGGTACTTGGTTGTTCATGCTACATGTTGTAACTATATCAGCTACTAAACCGAGTTACTATGGAGTTTGGAAGTGGTGGACTCAACCCCCACTGAGTTTGTTCATTGGGTACATAAGAAATTCAAACTAACAAGATTAAACTAAATATAAAATTCCCTGGCTATCATCTGTAATAATGAGAGTTAAACTGTTGAAAAAAGTTGGGTAGACTAGGAGTACCTGTTGACTGCTTGCAGTACTGATGCAGCTTGTGTAACTTTTCTCTTAATTTGGAAGAATTTAGAAACTTGGAGGGCAAAAGTAATGTACCCCTGAGTTTGGAATGACTGTAGGAATGGTCTGTTGACTTAATCAAGGTAGGGACACTGATGAGGTGGAGAGTGAGGCTAGAATAGAGTGGTGCCAACCACAGCATCGATAATCTCTGCTATCGCTCATTAACATACAAAGCACAGCAGGCTAATCAAACTGATACTCAGTGATTTAGCCAGATAATACTGAGTCGTTGTTTTTTTTATGTCTTGGTTTTGGAAAACAGCCAACGACAGATTGATTTTGTTTGGGAAGAATTCCAACTTGGATTTATTAAATTGCTGTAGGGTTATTTGAATTCAGCATCCATTGTAATAATTTGGTGGAGTTATATTTGGACACATTCAAGTTCTTGGTTCTGTATTGATAATATGATAGTATCTGAAAGTAAGGAAGATTGTATAAGAGCTGACCTACCTGCAGAGGTGACGTATGTGACCAACAAAAGCTGGTTTACAAATCCCTCAAAGGGCCAAGAACTTATCCAAGTGGTCAAATTCTAAGGAATAAACTGGGTCAAAGCTATCCATAACATTTCATAGATGATCAAAACGAAACTTAATCTCACAACCTGTTTATTAGTCTGTTTGGATTGGGGGAGGATACATAGACCATCTCTAGAAATATTGATTGTTGCCACCCATAAAACTGCCCTAGAGAATGTCATAGGAGCTTGAACAGGAGCTTCGGATGTTGGTCAGCATCCGAAGTCAGAGCAATGAGGGCTATGAACCAAGATGGAGGGGCCTTCTTCAGAAAGTGAGAAAAACCTGCTGGTCGCTTTCTGGCTTCCCAAGATCTCCTCCTGTCTTGGACCTGCCCATCTTCCCCATTGTACTTTGAATCAAGGACTTGACTCCTCTGACTTCATAACAGGAGGCTGAGTCACCGCACAGTCCTCCAGGGCCTGCAAACGAGAAGACCCCGATTCACTGCAGTCTTGCTTCTGAATACACAACATTCAGCACATTACTACACGAAGCCAGGACCAATGAACACTCCCTCAAACACTGCAGCTCAGACTGGAGACCACTGTAAGCTCTGACTTACAGTGTTGGAAGTGTATGTACAGAGTTTTCTGCCTTTATGGAAATATAATGGTTTGATTATGTAAAACAAGCACTTAATAGTTTTCTACAGTTCTTTCTCAGGATGTATCAAATTAGTATATCCTTGGGTTGTATTGTTAGGACGTTGGATTCTAAAAACTGCTGTTTGGGTGGCTGACTTGAGCATCATTTAAAAAGTTAATAAATGAATTGTAGTTTGAGATCAGGGTACGATTTTCCACAGTTCCTGAAATGGCCGTAAGCATGCTTCTGCCATTCTGTGCGGCATATGTATATGAAGTGGCATGCTCAGCACCGATGCCTATGGTACTGCTCTGTCTCTCAGGAGATGTGGACAGCTCAGTAGCAGCCTGGACTGAGCTTGCCCTCTCTGCCTCATCGGAGGCCGCCTAACCATCAGTTCTGCTGCTTTGCCCTTAGGGAGGAGTTAGTATGCAAGCTTCACCCTGCATTCCGGCTTCTAAGGAACCCAACCAGGACAGAATACCACATCTGGGGGCTGTGGTTCCCTGCCAACACGACAGAGTAGACTTGTAGCCCTCGGACTCCACCTCGCTCTGCTCTGGTCTGTTTTCTGTGTGCTTTAGACCCCAGGAGAGAGTGTCTATAGCTGGTGAGCACCCTTCATCCAAGTACCAGGCTGGAAGCAGGAGCTCAGCCTAGCCAGGCTGAGTCTAGCTGGGGTGTAGAGGTTGTTCTTGCTTCAGTAGAGACAAGGATCAGCAAGAAACTTTTCTTGGTTGTAAAAAGGGATGAAACCTCAAGCTCGTACCTCAGGTACAACCTCTTAATCAAATTAAAAGGGAAGATGGAGGCAAAATGGGTACGTCGGGAAGGGAGTCGTCTTCTGCTAGTAGACAGTTACGTTTGCCTAGATGCTTCTCCCTGAGTCACTGCAGGTAGCTGTCAGATTAGGATTGTCTCTGTTGTTGTTGTTGTTGTTATTGATGGTTTTTGTTTTCTCGTGGGTTAGGATTGAATTGACACATAAGAAATTGGAAGGCACAGAGTCAGGACCTCAGGACTAGCTGGTAGATTTTGCTTTCGGTTCAGGCTGGACTCCTCAGCTTCTCCTTAAGTCTGATTCAGAAGCAGCCAGACGTGTAATAATTTAAGCAAATTTGCCCTTTGCCTTCAGTTTAATTCAGTTCAGTTTAATCAATATTTATCAAGAGATTGCTCTGGGATGACCAAGTTCTCGCAAGGATGGCAACCAGGTGTGGCCGCTATGGCAAGAGTAATGAGAGAGGAGTGGGTAGGAGAGGGGGGCAGATTGTAGGGTCCCCTCAGAGGGCAGAGCTGCAGCATTGCTCTCAGGGCTGAAGGTCCTCCAGGAAAAGGGGGTGCTCTGAGGAGGGTGGGACTGATAGTGAGTTGACTTCATTGTGGATTGTCAGCAAAAGGAGTGCACAGAATCCTGGGCCCAGTCCTCTTGGCTGCCTCCATCTGGCTCTCCTGAGAAGAGCTTACACTCAGCTAGTCCGAACACAGTCTTCTCTTCTCTAAGTATCTTTCTCTTATCTGTTCCACCATCATCTCTGTCTCCTCAGTTAGATATCTGGGAGTGTAACAACGTAGCTCCCAATACCATGGATATTGGTCAAATAAGTGTCATTTTTTTTGGTTGTGTATTATTTTGCTTGTACAATAGCATGATTGTCCTGTGGGCTCTTAGGTGCAGGCCCTAGCTCTCTGGTGACAATATAAACAGAACACAGTGGATGTTTGTATTGTTTACCAGGGAGGATTTGGGCCCTAGCAAGGGCTACCCCGAGGGAGGACTTAGACATCGGAGAGAGGAAGCTACTGCTGTCTTGTGGACTTTGCATTTTTGGATTTGAGCTTTGAAAAGTCTAGGCGCTTGAGAGCATCACCAAAAGACAAACTATGCTATGTGGGAATTATGTGTGTGCCAGATTTACGTTTGAGTCTTCTAAGCAGCTTGACATTTGAGAAGGAAGTAAAAGCTGGCTGAACTACTCAGCTGTAACATCTGCTTGGACTTAATTTCCCTAAGGTTTCTGTGCGTCTGTGGGATTCTTCCCTAACTCACAGCTCAGGGAGGCACAGGGCTCGGATGGTCTCCTGCATGATTTCTACCCTTGCTCTAGGTATTTGGTTCAACCTATTTTTTATTTTTATTTTTGTTGTTGCTGTTGTTGTTGTTGCTGTTGTTGTTTTTACCAGATTGCCATTGTCAGCTAGGCGACTTCCTGCCCCTGTCCCTGCATTGCAGGAGAGTCTTGAGCTTCATCTGCCAATGTCACTTTTGTATTTGGCTCTGGGTTGGAATCTGCTAATTAGAGGTTCTCTCAGGACAAGGGATGCAGGAGTGGAGTCAGCATCCCTGTTGGCAGCTGTGAACAGCTGCTTGGGCATATGATACTCGTGCAATTTGCTTCAGCTTCTGGGCAACCTCCTGAGAATCACCTGTTTAGCGATTGCAAGCAGCTGGGACTGTCAGCAACTTTCCTGACTTTGTGGAGGAGGCAGCAGTTTCTATTGCCCCCTCAGCCATTGTTACCATGGTTTAAGCTTCTGAACACCCATATATCTTAGTTAGGGTTTTACTGCTGTGAACAGACACCATGACCAAGGCAAGTCTTATAAAGGACAACATATATTTGGGGCTAGCTTACAAGTTCAGAGGTTCAGTCCATTATCATCAAGGTGGGAGCATAGCAGCATCCAGGCAGGCATGTTGCAGGCAGAGCTGAGAGTTCCATTTCTTCATCTGAAGGCTGCTAGTGGAAGACTCATTTCCAGGCAGCTAGGATGAGAGTCTTAATCCCACACCCACAGTGACAAACCTACTCCAAGAAGGCCACACATCCTAATAGTGCCACTCCTGGGCCAAGCATATACAAACTGAAAAGGAGTAACTAAAGCTTGGGACCTGTGCTGGCCAGGTAGGAGAATTATAAGCCTGAAAATCCAGCACAAGCTTGCTCACATAGGCCTGGGAATGAGCAAGTAAGCTGTTGAACATTCCGGGAACTAGCAGGCCAAGAAGAGATAGATAGGACATGTCTGGGTGGGCTCAGGTAAGCAGGGACATGTCTGGGCAAGATGACCCAACTGAATGATGAGGTATGGTTGGAGGCCAGCCAGATGCCCTGCTGCCTCAATACCACCCTTAGGAATTTCCCTATGCTCTAATCTGCACGTATTCTAGGTGGATTTGAATTAGCCAATTATGTATTGCTATGCTAATTCCTTTGTTCCCCTAGACCTCCTTCCTATAAAAACCCCTAACCCCTGAGCCTCGAGGCCGATTCCTCTGTCTCCTGTGTGAGATACGAATTGGCCCAGAGCTCCGCTATTAAAAACCTTGTGCGCTTTGCATCAAGTCTGGCCTCTCGTGTTTCACTGAGTGCGCGCATTCCTGGGACTAGAGTGAGGCTCTCCCCACGGAGGTCTTTCAAAACCATCACACCATATTAAAACCCTTTCCACTGGCACACAGAAGTGCCTCTTTGATGCCTGACTGATAGAACAGCACCAACCACACAAACCTCTCCGCATTCATGGTGATGGCCAGAGTAGTGTTCTGGGTGACCACTGGGTGAGAGCTCCTAGCAAATGCATTAAAAGAGTGCACCAGCAGCTTCCAGCTAAGTCCTCCAGCTCCATGACCAGAGACCCTTGTTGGATTGTAACAGCCATGCCTGGTGGACAGGACAAAGATGGCTACTTTTTATGTCCTGTGACCTTCCATTTGCTAGAGCTCAGCATGACGGAGGCATTTAAGAACACAATCCCAACATCTAAGGCTCAGGGAGCATGGTGGAAGAGGAGGTAGAAAGATTGTAAGATCCAAAGGACCAGGCCATCTGCTGTGAGACACTGTCTTCGGTGTATGTCAGGGAGCTAGCTGCACTCGGGACATCTTAACAATATGTTCTCCTAAGAAGACTTGCATAAGGATAGTACCAACATGGACAGGGAAATCTCATAGGGCCCATTCCTAGATGAAGAGTTACAGGCAATTAAGGATTGCTGAGAGAGGGAGAATCGGCGGTCGCCAGGGATGAGCCCCCTGATAGGTCACTGAATCCCAAGGAATCAGCTCTAAATGCACGAGCAATACTACATGGTCTCAGCAGGCTGTATTCATATATACATGTGTGTGTACATACATATGTGTGTGCTCTGTATGTGTGACAAAAATAACTAAAGAAGAGGTCACAGATGAGAGAGTGGGCAGACATTGGAGGAGTTGGAACAGGAAGAGAGGGTGGAAATGAGGAAATACAGTATTCACATATAAAATACAGAATGGCTGTCTAGCTGAGAGAGGAGGAGGCTCACAAGACCCCAACAATAGTGGGAAACCATTGATAGTTGATGGTTTCTAGGGAATGGAGAGAGAATGAGAAAAAGAAATAAGGAAAGAACATGGCTGGTTGTAGGTATGGAGGAGGAGAAGTTCATTGTAGAGATGCAGGAGAGCATAGGCAGAGGCAGAGACGTTTGGGAGAGTCCAGAGTGGATGTGTCCAGACTGAGCTGGACCATGTGGGGAGCAGGCAAGAGAGGAGAGAGAACTGAGGAATCAGGAACAGTCAGGAAGGTCAAAGGTACAACGGGGGTAGGTTACCAAAATGGTTGGATTACATCCAGAAGAGCATCTGGGGAAAGGGCAGCCCAGGCCCTGGGCTGTAGAACTTTAAAGTATGGGATGAGGTATACTAGCCATACCCTGTAACAGGTAGGGTCTGAGGGATGCTGGATGAACTTGGTGGCCAGACCTGCTTTGATATCTTAAAAAGACACCTCAGCCATTTTTTTTTGAAACCTAACAGAGGGTAAGTTTTCTTTAAGAGTGTGGTCCTTGGCAGGTCTACCACTATCTAGTTGATGGCTCCACACCAATGAGTATATGGGCAACACAAATCTCTCTGTGATTTATAAAAAAAAAAAAAGAACATGAAATTAAGAGGGGTGGGGCTGGAGGGTACATCTGGGGGAGTTAAGGAAAGGGTGTGTATGTGGAGGGGGTTAAAACTGGTAAGTATATTTTATGTATGTATAAAATTCTCAATAAAAATATATAAAATTCTAAATATTTATCTTTATAATCACAGGTAAGTGTAGTCCTCAACCCTTATCATGAAAACTCTTTGCATCAGATGGAGACCACTACAGAAAACCAAAACCATTCAAAACGCAGAGCAGTGAAGCCCAGGCCTAATGGGTACATCTACAAACTACTCCAGGATCTGAGACTAGGAAACATGGCAGAAGCAGAGGCAGAAAGACGGTAAGAGCTGTAGGATCATGGAATTCACTGTGAGATCATGTGTCCCAGTAATGTCAAAAGTTACACCCATACAGTCTCACAACATGGCTGCCAAAACATGAGCTAAACAAGGACACCAACAATAGACATGCCAAAGGAGACAGGAGGAAGCCCACGGGGCCTCAAATTTAGACAAAGAGCTACAGACATTAAGAAATGCTTCAAGCAGGAGAAATAGTCTTCAATGGGGAAAAGCACACCAATTAGTTGTCTAATACCAAATAGTCAGCCCTGAAACATACATACAAGTACCATTATACAGACTGGGAAGGCTACAATGTTTTGGAATACATATATTCAAATATATACACATCCTCATGAAAAAACAATTAATGAAAAAAGAGGCCAGGAATTTAAAGGAAAGCAAGTAAAGGTTATGGGAGAGTTTGGAGGAAAGAAGGGTGGGGGAAAGGAATTTAATTGTATTATAATCTCAAAAATAAAATCAATAATTAAAAAAACATGAAAAAGAACAGCTGGTTAAATGCATGGTCTGGCTGCAGATGAAGGTTGATACTAACTGATTCAAGTGTGGCTGACTTGACATTAAGTGAGAGGGACAGATGGCCTTCTGTCTTTGGGCCATCTGGGGACACCTTCTCTAGTGCACAGAAGAGAGTACATGGGCCACGCTAGGTACTCTTGCTCATCTCTGCAGACTCCTATTTCTCCAGAGTTTAGCAGAATATTGAGATAATAATGATGTAAGGAAGTTGGCCATTTGGACCAAAGGGAACTAAGGACAGTGTGGATGCTGGTGGAGTGCATACAAACCCGTGATGGGGAGCCCTGTAGGCAACAATGCTGGTTCTTGGTGTATTTCCCTTCAGTGTTCACTGTTTCCACAAACAGTAGTTTGTGGCAAGTGCCCACTAGGGGCTTTGTCTGGCCAGAGGACACTCATCTTGAGAGGATAGAAAGCCAAGGAATTCTTCAATAAATGAACAGTGTGAGTGTTTGAATACCTCCATGTAGAAAAGGCATTGTGATTCCACAAAGATTTAAAAATAGAATTATCATACAGTCTAGTAACTCATTGTACTAGACTACAGTCCATCTCTGGAGGAAGTTAGGGCAGGAACATTGTGGCGCGCCTCAACCCTGCCCATCAGGAATTAAGACACGACACAACCGGTTCCTTCTCTTAGCGGTTTACTCAGGATCCTTTACATGCAGCATTGTGTGGAGGTGAGCCCGAGATCCCTACTTGGGCACAGCTTATATTTTAGTAGGAGCCCATGAACTCATGCCACGTGTCATCTCCCCATAGGCCAGGGAAGATCATGCCACTCAGAAGCACAACCTACAAGCCAAATCAGGTGTTGTTTATCTCAGAGCTCTCAGCCAGCCGTCGCCATCTTTAGGGCGTGGTTCGGACGGCTCTCTACAGAACATAAGGCAGTAATTGTAGGAGCAGATGCAGAGGCTGTGGAGAGGTGCTGCTTACCGACTCTCTCCTCAGGTATGGCTCAGCCTATATATATGTGTGTGTGCATATATATATATACCCACACACATACACATATATACCCACAGGATTGCTCATAGGCATTTTCTCAGTTCAGATTCCCTTCTCCCACATATGTCTAGGTTTGTGTTAAGTTCACAAAAACCAACATAGATATGTCATCCCATTTCTGAGGCATAGCCCATGAGAAGTGCTCAGAGGGCACAGAAGTTACAATCATCAGATTTAGCAAATACAGAACCCCCAGTAAAATCTGAATTTCAGGTGAATGTTAAGTATTTCCTATTTTATCCCACCCCCCTCAGGGACTAAAAGAAATTATAATATATATCTATTTGATAAAGGTTTATATATATGTTATTCAAAGGATTCTTAAAACTTGGATGGTAAGAAAATAACCAGATTAAAAAATGTACTAGAGATCTAAATGGACCTTACCAAAGGACATAGGCAAATGATAAATAAGCATATGCTCTAGTCTTTCCTCATCACGGAACAAAGACACTACAACACCCCTATTGGAATGGCTAAACCTACAATTCCTGGCTTCAGCTAATGCTGGTAGGCTATGGAACAAGAACAGGAGTGTCTGTTCACTGCTGCTGGGAGTGCACAGTGCACAGCATTCTGAAAGAGAAATTGATTACTTTTTGCAAAACCAAGCATGTTCTTTCCGTCTGTCCGAGCAGTGAGCGTCCATTCTCACTCATCATGACTGTTTTAGTAGGTGGGGGAATCAACTGTGGTGTATCCAGACAATGGAACATTATTTTCTTAAGGAAGTTTGATAGTAGTATTTATGCGTCTGTCAATGGTGTGGATTGAACTCAGGGCTGCACACTCGTAGAGTGCCTTGGTAGTCAGACAGGATTCCTATAAGTAAAACCTTGTTCAGCCATCCTACAAAGGAATGTCCGCTGACACAGCCTGTCTTCCCTTAAGCAACAAACTTCTGGAAGGAGGGGCTTCAGGAGAGAAATGGTGACATCTCCCTCCTTTCTAGGCCCTTTCACTCCACCCTACAAAGGGTCACAGTCAGCTTTTCCCCTTGGCAGACACCTCAATTTCCCACAGGAGAAAGGCTGGCCCTTGCTTGCTATGTGTGCTCATAAACACAGTCCCATCTGTTGAAGGTCAGACTCCTGTCTCTTTCTGCCTTCTGTCTCTTTACACTGCCTCAGAAATCAAGTGCTCAAACACTGGGCTGCGCCATCATTTTAGACAAAGGAATGTTATTTACTGCTAAAAAAATTAAAGTTATTCAACCATGAAAATCCATGGAGAAAGACTGAAGACATATGATTGAGTGAAGGAAGCCAATCTAGAAATGACATTCTATGATTCTAATGGTGTCACATCCTGGGACAGCAAAACTATGTTGACAGTGAAGCCGACCAGTGGATTAGTATGGAATGCTGTGGTAAAGGGAGGGATGAATGGACAAGGTAAAGAGGATTTTAGGGCAAATGAAATTGCTCTGTATGATAGTTTAAACAAAGACATGTCATTATCTTACAGTTATTCAAATGGCAGAACTCTCAGTACAGTGGGCCCTGCTGTAAACTATGGGCATCCAGGATTATGTGTTAACTCCACCAGATGAAAATAAGACTATTACCATATTTTTTGAGCCAAGTTTGAAGCAAACTTTATCAAATACTGGTCAGAATGGTGGATACTGGCTAGGTCAAGCTTCCCAGAGAATGGTCACAAATTAAGTTAATCAGATGTTTATAAAGGCAACTCCTACAAGGCTACATACTTCCTACCTTCATCCAGTAGGAGATAAGCACACATCCTGATGTACTTCCTGCCTACATACCTCCCATCTCCATGGGATCAGACACACTCTGAGCAGCCGGGGCAATCAACCTTGTTTACAGAAGAGAAAACACCTGACTTGTGGTCTTCCATGAACAACACCCCCCACATTCCAGGAGGTTATCTGTCCTTGGGCAAGTGGGACTTACAGGTTAAGGGTATTCTTCTTTTATAGATCTCTTAGTAATTAAAATGTAATTACCATGTAAGCATAGTAATTAAAATGTAAGACATAATTTTAGCCCTCACATATGTCCTGTCAGCATAGACTCATTAGCTGTGACGACTTTCCTGATCTGGTGGGAATGTTGGTGTGAGAGTCTAGAGTATGTGGGAATTTCTGCATTCCTCTCAGGGTTGTAGTGAACTTAAAACCTGAAGTCTCTTTTTGAAACTATTTTTAAACACATTTTAAGCGTGTGTGTGTGTGTGTGTGTGTGTGTGTGTGTGTGTTGGAGGGCATATACATATGAGTACAGCTATCTATGGAGGGGTCAGATGCCCCAGAGCTGAGTTACAGGCAATTGTGAGCCACCTGATATTGGTCCTGAGAACCAAACTTTGGGTCCTCTGCAAGAGCAATATGTATTCTTGACTTTTTGGGAGTCTCTCTCGAGCCTCCATTGTGTTGTGTTTTGTTTGTATGAAAGACAGTAAAAAGAAAACCTGAACTGAGACTCACAACATTAGTTTTATAGCCCACTAATGGCCAGGACCTACAATCTCAGAGTCCCTACCATTATGGGGAGCTCACCAGAGACAATAGTTTCAATTGGCTTTACATTCAGATAAAGCCAATTCAAAGTCTTTACTCCAGCTAGCTGGGCACACACCCAATTGTTTGGGGACCCGTGTGGCCCCCAGTATCCCTAACATGGAGTTTTTAAGGGCAGAAACGACATCTTGGTTTCTCTCTCAGCAGCCACAGAGGAGCTTTGCAAAAGCAAACAGATTTATTTATTTATTTATTTATTTATTTATTTATTTATTTATTGTATATGAGTACACACTGTAGCTGTACAGATAGTTGTGAGCCTTCATCTGGTTGTTGGGAATTGACTTTTAGGACCTCTGCTTGCTCTGGTCAACCCCGCTCACTCCAGTCAGCCCTGCTCACTCTGGTGGTCTCCGTTCACTCTTGTAGACCCTGCTTGCTTAGTCCCTGCTCACTTCAGAAGCATCAGAAGAGGGTTGTGAGCCACCATGTGGTTGCTGGGATTTGAACTCAGGACCTTTGGAAGAGCAGTCGGTGCTCTTACCCACTGAGCCATCTCACCAGCCCAGCTAACAGTTTTAAACAAGGGGTTTTTTGTTTGTTTGTTTGTTTGTTTTTCAAGAAAGGGTTTTTCTGTGTGGCCCTGGCTATCCTGGAACCCGCTCAGTAGACCTGGTTGGCTTCAATA
>JADRCD010178290.1:4761-25418 GCA_019843815.1 Montemys delectorum
TCTTCTTCTTCTTCTTCTTCTTCTTCTTCTTCTTCTTCTTCCTCCTCCTCCTCCTCAGAAAAATTGGTCCTGAAATGAAACTCCAAAAAGGCCATATAGACAGCTATATCTAAACTTGACCATGTCCCTGGAATTTTAAGAACCAGCACACTGGTAGACCTTTCCCACAGTTTAAAATTAAAAGCTCTTGAAGATTGTTTTTTTTTTTTTAAGTTTTATCATGCCTTAAATTTTTCTTTTGCATATATGTATTTGTGTGTATATAGGAAGAGGCATTCATGTGCTATAGCATGTATCTGAAGGTCAGAGGACAAGACTCCCTCTTTTCACTATGTGGGTCCTAGAAATCCAACTCAGGCTTAGTGGCAGGCATCTTTACCAGTTGAGCCATCTTGCCAGCCTACCCTTAAAGATTTGAATTTGCATAGTCACCTCAATAAAAAAAAGAAGTTGCCTCTGTGCTAAAAATAGTTACACTGAATCAAACTTAGTCACAGTGCCAACAAAAAAAAGGCTACAGTTATTAAAATAACTATTCATAAATTTGGTGTTCAGATGATTAAATACAATATTGAAAACATTGCTGAAATTTCACTGTGAATAATCTACCCATCCAATGCAGGCAGTTAATACTGAGGACTGGTTTGTTTTGGCATTCCATTCTTCATAAGGAGGTTAGTGTCCTACCGTATATGAAAACTGGGTAGATACAAAACAGAATACATTTTAATAGGTTGTTAGAGATTCAGCTTTAACAAGATTCATGGCCACAGTGCTGGCACATAGCTGATGCAAAATTGGAACCCAAGTCTTTCTTTAGCAAAAGCCCATTATCATTCTTGTAAGGCCACAGAGCACTGCTCTGCACATGTCTTCAAGTCCTTCAGAACCTCACAAGGGTCTCCATCCAAGCTGGCAAGCATTCACTGAATTATTCAAAATTGGTTGATCTCTTCCATATGGATTGAATGTAGAAAAACAAATTCCACCTTATTGCAGAACCAATGAGAAATACTCAGAGGTTCTATAAAGCTATGTAAGAGTGTTTAGAGAGTCCTTTCCTTACAGAAGGATAGGAAAAAGAATTAGTAACTAGCATCTTTTTCCTGATCATGCCACACATTAATATTATACAGGTATTGTTTATCTCAAAGTGTAAAGATACTAGAAATCTGTTTTAGACTCATTCTTTTAGACTGAATTTGTGATCATGTAGACCCTACCCAACATATTTAACTACATTTATGTTCCAATCCTCTTAAAGATACTCTTAAAAGATAATTTTTTAAGGAAGAATTTGTTACAGTATGCCAAAAGACATCCAAAAAGACATGAGCCTCCCTTTCTCTTATCTGAATGAAGAAATTCCAACTATATTTCTCCATATTCTCTGTTGCTTGTGACAAACCAAAACCACAAATGTTTATCTTTAAAGGAAAGGAACTGAGGTTTCAGATAGTCAAAGTCCAAATTTTTGCATACTTTGCTGGTATAAGTACTGTACCTGAGACACCCTCAAGGAAGTCAGGCTCTGTTTTCCTAGGCACTGAAACAGCTCTTGGTTCTGCAGAAGGTAAACCATGCCTCTGTAGTATTCCACAGAAAGACACCATCATCCCTTGCCTAGAAGGCTACAATCCTATTAACTTCCTTCTAATTTGTGATAGGAATGTGTGCTGGTGGGTATTTCAAATGTGCCCCAAGTCATTGCACACCAGCCATCAGTGTTTGCTCACCTTGGACAACTCTCAGGGTGCGAACTCACCTCTCCAGTTCTGCGATCTTCTTGTCTTTGTCATTTTTCTCATTCTCCACCTCCTTGAGGATCTCCAGCAACCTGTCCACTTCTGCTTGAGCCTTGCCACACTCATCACGGTAGTAAGATGCTTCCTTGTCGAGCTGTTTCAGTCGGTCTGCAAACTCAGGGTTCATCCTGGAGTCATCTTCAATATTATGTGCCTTCAACATTACATTTTTAAAGAACTTAGGTAAGACAATGGTTCAGAACAATAGACAGTGTAGTCACCAATGACCCAGAATGAAACTTGGGAGAGAGAATAACCAACAAGAGTTATGGGTATTCTGTCAGCGAGAAGGCAAACTGGGGTGAAAATCATATATTCCAGGCACCTTAAATAATGTGACGTTAAAGTACATGCTAGTGTCCCATTGGGGGATTCTTCTGCTACTGATATTCTTTTATGCTAAGTTTTGCTACTTTTGACTTTTTCTTTCCACCAAAATGTAGGGGATAGATGAAAGAAGGGCCAGTGTCTTAGTTCTTGCTCATTCAGTAAGAAGGATAGAGACTGTCCAATTCCATCAAATGCTTCTATTTCTGACTCAGAGAATGAATAGGACAGGAGTTAATTGTTTTCCAAGGCCTGGAAAGGGTGTGTGTAGGGCTAGGGAGCCTTTAGAAGACCTGTTGACCAAGTACATCATCCTATTGGGAAATGCCAACTGAAGGGTTTTGGAATGAAGACCTCTTGAATTTAGAAAGGGCTTTCTAACTAACAGTCATACCCATAAATTCTTATTTACTTGAGTAGGTTTAACCTAAACAATGAGGAGATGAGCTAGGTCATGAACAGGCACACAGACAAGAATCTGCAAACACATGCATGGGTGGATAGCAGCTGTACACACCAGAACAGACACGGTCAACAACAAGCAACATCACTGTAGAATAATTTACAGCCAAAGTATTTGTGGTTTTGTGTGCATGGATACATTTGTGTGTGGTGGCATTAGAGTTTATTTTTTCCCCAAATAAACTTTTGGCTGAAATATTCCCAGACAGATGCAGGAACACGGCACTGCAATGTTTTGCCTACCCCTTGCTTCCCTTCATTCCTAATTGGCTTCTTCAAAGAGCAGGCAGGGAGAAAGCACGTGGTTTAATGGTGGTGCACATTTAACATAGAAAGTTCAGAGAAGTCATACACGTATGGTTCTCCAAAAAATTCGTGTGTGAAGTAATAAAACATCAACAATCCATTAGACTTGAGTTTTTTCTGCTTTCCCGCTTTGTGGAGCACATGTCCACTGCACTTTTATACATTATTTTTTTATTTAATTTAAGGGAAAAAACAAGGCAAGCAAGCTCTAGCTACTGTGGGGATAAATGGATCATGCATGGTTAGAGAAATTAATACTAATACTACTGTTAGAAGGTTGACAGTCTTTGCAATGATTTAGTAAAAAAAATTCAAAAATTAGTATAAATAAAATAAATTTCTTACTCATGACAAAATCATTTTTAAATAATATTTTTGCATGTAACATATTATTTAAGCATGAGGATAAAGGGGGCATAATTTTTCACATTCTTTAAATTTTTCTTAAGAAATAAATACAACTATGAAAAAGAACTTGGAAAAATCCATTGATTCAACATACTATTAAAAACTGGTTACTCTCTTTTACCAACAAATTTCAAAAGCATTTTATTTTTATTTTGTGTGCACTCTGGGCCTCTCTGTAACAGACTAGTGCATGTTTTCAGTATTTATAAAAATGAAAGTAATTATTATGCTTTTAGGAGTTTGTTCCTGCATTAATCATATTTTATACAAGGTGATCAATATTTAAATAGCTGAACTTCTACTTTGATAATTTAAAGCAGATAGTTTCATTTTAAAATGAACTACCTATATACTTCTATCTGGGATAAAAGTAAAATCAATACTTTTGTGAAGGAAAACACATTTTTGAATAGTTAAAATATATTTTATTTCTTTCTTTACATTGTTAAACTGACCATTATTCTCTGACAACTTAAAAATAAATTTTTGGATCATTCTCAAACTCTCCAATAAATGCCATTAATATCTTAAAAAAACAATGGACTAAGCAATGAGTAATTAAAAACAATCAAAACCCATCAAAACAAATAAACATATTTTAGAGTTAAAATTCCCTTCTCATTTCATATGTTTGTTACCAAAAGGTTAGGAGTTAAGCATGATAGTCTATCTTGTTTTATTTTAAATTCTTTGGATTATTGTTATCATTTTAATGAGCAAATAAATGACTAATAGGCATGAGACATTAGTTTTAAATCTAAATTTGTTCTATGTTCCATGTCAAGAGGCAAATCAAAAGAATTTCTAAAGACAGTGAAAACATACGAAATGACAAACATCTGGAAGATAATGTTTATGATCTATTATGACTACCATTTTATAAGAATCCCAGACATGAGACTTGTGTACAGCTAGTTTAATTGGTTTGTTTAGTTTTCATCAACACACTCTTTAGAGAAGACTCTCTAAGAGGTTTAGGAAGAAAGGACTGGCTGTTCCTGGCAGGTATGCATGTGTAATCCTGATGATGATAAGCCAAGGCCAGTCTTGAACAGAGGGCGAATTAGATAAGGTTATACTCTTTTTAGACCAATAAGTAAGTATGGATAAAGGACTCGTGTAATGTATAGATGAACAGAAATCTAAGAGGGAAAATGCCTGAATCTTGAAGGTACCACTGATATCTTCATGTAATGCTAAAGGTAGGTCATGTTATTAAAGCCCATTGGCAAGTTCATGGCTGACCTATGTCTGTTAGATAAACCCTGAACATGCTAATAATCCTTTCTTTTTAAATGACTATACACTTTCATGAAAATGATTAAAATCTCTCTTTCAATGATTAAAATCGCTTGCTCGCTCTCTCTGTCTTTGTCTCTCTGTCTTGTCTCTCTGTGTCTCTGTCTCTCTCTGTGTCTCTCTCTGTGTCTCTCTGTCTGTCTCTGTCTCTGTCTCTGTCTCTGTCTCTGTCTCTGTCTCTGTCTCTCTCTCTCTCTCTCTCAACATAGGACCTACTGATTTCAGGAAAAAATAATTTATGCCAGACTATTTCCAATCCTGAAGCAGAATTCTTAGAGGGGCTTTTTTTTTTTTTTTTTTTGATAGACATGAAAATAGCTGGCACTATAAAATGCTCACATCAATAGAAATCTTTAAGAAAGACTCTTATAAGGACATGAGGAAACTCTTGGATCATTCTTAAGGTTCATGTAATGACCCTAACAGGACCTCATGGCTGGAAAGATCTATGAGTCCCCTGTCCATTCTAAATACAAATTCAAAAGTCTGCATAAATTGCCTAGGAGTTATTAGAGTTAAGTAGCTTGACTCAACATGAATTGCAACTATTCCAAGGGCCATTTTAGTCAGTAGAGAATGAGTGTGCTCTATTGAGACCCATAGCCATGGAGCCAACGCTCCACACCAAAAGCCATGGGAAAAAACTACGATTGATTATAGATCCAATGTTTCCATCAAAGTTCTAAGTCAGGAAGCACCTCTAAAACTGGGGAGATAGGCAGATTGTTGCTGTTCAAATTATGACAGAAGTTGCTTCATCTACACTAGCAGCCTCTGATTTGCATCTAAGCAGGTAAAAATGCAGCCTAACAAATCCCAGACAGTGTAGGCAAAACATAAAAGGACTCATGTTTCAATATATCACTACTATAACATACTCCTACTGTGGCATCATTCTTCTGGATTCAAGATTTAAATGAAAATGAGCAGTAATTATTTCCTTTTAAGGACCTGATGGTTCAACAAAAACTGAGAACTAGACCCTCCTACCTCCTTCTTCTAAGGGATATCAACTTTGTTTCTACTTTAAGTTATCAAGAACCTAATTCTTGAAAGTACAAACTGGTATTATTTTTTTTTCAGAATTTATTCATCATGAATATGGACAAGAACATTCCTTCAGATACTAAATATTTATTCTTTTGTTAACATAGATATTAAACTCTTAGGTCATTAAAGGAAAATCTGAGTATCAAGTTCTGTCTCAAAATATTTCTTGAAATGCTTAGAGCTACTCACAAATGCTCTGTAGAAAAGTAGAAAATCAGTAAAGAACATCAGTAAAGAAATGTCAGTCTTACATGTAGGATCTGTAAGTTTGTGGATCTCTAGGCTATATCTCTCATATTTCTAAATATACAGAAATTCCCCTGTACATGGTAATAAAAAACAAAGCTGAGCACCTCACTGATGTGGCCCAGACTCAGCATTTTGATGTGAACTGACTTGGAAAGCGTGGATGAAGAGCAAGGGGAATTTGGTTACACCTGGGGATGAGCAGAACAATATGATACCTAGCAGTTATTCCAATGAAGTTAACAGAACTGCATCAGGAGCAAAGCAGGACTTTAGATAACAGATATATGTTAATCAAGGAAAGAGCAGTTAGCCCCAACATTGGGAACTAACAAGTATTGCAATCACCTATCTCAAGCTTACTTGTACTTAGACTTATAAAGGTTGAACACTGATATTCTCACTGAGGTATTGGTCTATAGTTCCAGAGGTCTAAGAAAAAAAGCACTGACTTCAGTCCAGAATTTTGTTGTGACACAAGGCAGGGGACATTTACTTACTATATAACAGTCCCTTTAAAATGGGCCTTAACAATTTTTTAATAAAAAATTATTTCCCTCAAAACAAATGATTAGTTGTAACCTATAGTACAAGCCAACTGATAGGTCATGAAGCTGTTGATGTTTCACCCATGCTGCCTCTAGACTTCAGCAGTAATTTGATAAACTTATGCACTGAGAAAATATGACTCTCAGTTACAGCACTTTGCTGTCTGGCGTCCATAGACAGTGTTTCAACATTCCTTTCATATCTTAATAGCAGGATAGGGTGTAAACTATTTTAGACATTGACATAATTCTAAGTTATGAACAAAACAGACTCATTAAATTTTCGACTATAATTCCAGAACTATAACATTATAAAACTAAATTTCAACTAAATTTAGTTGAAAATTTTCTTTCAACTAAGAATGAGTAAATACCAGATATAATTATTGGCCCTAAGTAATATATTTTGAAAGTAATGATATATCTTGGAATCATTGTTTCATCATTTTAAAGGAAATTATACTTTTTAAAATTCAAACTAACTAAATTCAGAACATTGATAATCTATATTTTAAACCTACCAAAAATTTCTTTTCATAGATAAAACAAATATGATACACATAAACATTAATATAAACAAAATCTCAAAATAAACACAAAAAATAAAAACCTATCTATTTAGCACATTTTAAAACCCTTCATATAAAAATGTAGTTATTAACATAATTCCCCTGGAATTTCTGAAAATTAGCAACATTGAGAACTAGAGATATTATTTAGACATTCTGAAATAAAACATGTAACTGTAAATTATTATGCCCTTTAGTATATTACTTGAGTTCTTTTGACATTGAATGCCTATATCAATTGTTGGATACGTGTTTGTATACATGTATGTGTTTGCATGTACCATTTGTATTCCCTGAAGTAGATTTTAAGTAGTTATAAATAGTTGTAATCTTTTGTCTACATAATATCTTTAGTTCTCAATGTTGGTAATTTTCAGAAATTTCAGGGGAATTATGTTAATAATTACATTTTTATTTGAAGAGTTTTAAAATGTGCTAAGCATATAGAATTTTACTTTTTGCAACAGGATACTGGCTTAAGAGTGAATCAAATAGTTTTCAGAAATAGACCTTTTTAAAAAAGAAAATTTCTAAGACTAAACAACAGTCATGAAGGCATTTATAATCAGCACATTATGTCCCTAGGAATGCATAGTCCTGAAATGACACATTAAACAGGGAAGTCTCCCTGAACATTAAGAAGATGGGTTTTTTCCTCTGTGTAGAATGGAAAAATGCCTGAGATTTTGTGTTTGTTTGTTTGTTTGTTTGTTTCATTTTTTGTCTTGAAAACCCTTAAATTAAATGTAAGTCCTGTACAAAGTATGTTTACAAGAGGTAAGATTTTAAATAGATCGTGACTGGCCAGGGGCCACTCACAGAAGCACATCAGAGGGATTTCAAATGTACCCTTACTAGCAATGGTGTATTTTACAAAGCACTCAATGTATCCGAAAAGCAAAATATTCTTTTAAAATATAGGAAAGACTTCTGGACACCAACTCTGAGTGTACTAGGGCTATAATCAAGACAGCATTTGAAAGCAATGATAAATGGTATTATTTGTCTAGAATTAAAAACTAAGGGAAAAAAACAGATTCAGTGCATGTTGACCTATATATATTTACCATGACAACACAAAACTCCTCCGGGATCGGAGGCTGGTAGTTAAGTGAAGACAAGTTATTGTTAGGAGAAATAATTAAGATTCAAAGGCAAAATTTTAAGTTCCTATGAAATGACATCAGTACATTATTAAGCAGAATGGAGGAGTATCTACAGCAAAAGAATCGAAAGTAAATGCTTTATTTGTACTCCAGAATGTATTTGCAGGAAGATGCCAAAGCCTGATCCTTATTTACTCTGAGTGTAGACACTTGGGCACTATACTGACAGTAAAATGCTCTCATGCATTCAAAAACAACTATAGTAAATTCACCAGAAACATGAAGGTAGCCATATTCAAAGTAGACATACAAAATAAACTTCCTGGGTACCAATAACTGGTTAGAAAGTAAAAGGTGGGGGTTAGAGATATGGCTCAGTGGTTAAGAGCACTGACCACTCTTCAAGAGGACCGAAGTTCAATTCTCAGTACCCACATGGCAGCTTACAAATGTCTGCAATTCTAGTTCCAGGGGATCTGACACCCTCATATAGACATATATGCAGGCAAAAATACCAATGCACATGTAATTAAAATAAATAAATTATTAAAAATGAAAATAAAAGGAGAACTGTATCTGTTACTGTAACCATTTAAAAATTATGTACACATATGCTTCACAATAACTTTAAAAGTAGATACCGCAAAATAAATACCCCAGCCCTGTAATAAAAAAATGTCAAAACTTCACTGTAGAAAAAAAACCAAACTTTACAAAAGTTGGAATGTGTTTATAGATGGTAAGAAATGATATTTAAAAATGTATCAATGACTCTTAAAATTATCATATAGAATGAATACAACTCAAATTAAATCACCAGGAACTGTGATTTTTAATTGACAAAAGTGATTCCTAAATTCACTTGGAAGGTTAAAAAATGAAAAGCTAAGAACTCCCAAACAAGATAGAAACAAAAGCAGAGAGAATCCAGCTAGAATGTGCCCCACTAGATATTTAAACATCACAAAGTCACAGAGCTAAGATTCTGACCCCACAGCAAGAGTCACAGCAAAAACTGAACTGCACATCAGGAACTGAGAATCTTGTTCCTATGAGAGCATAGTACTCAAAACTGTGACATCAAGGTCAGGGAATATCTGACAAACAATGAAAATTAACTAATAATTTTCAAATATATATACTAGACCTCCCAATGTTAATCAAAATACAGATAAGAGTTGTATTAATATATAAAATGGCATCTAAAACTTTAACACATGTGAGCAAAATCAGAGAATGACTTCAAAAAATAGAATAAGAAAATTCTGAATAAAAGAAACAAAGAAATCTCACTGATCAAAATCCTCAAAGAATTCTCTGTATTAAAAATTAAATAAAACTGTCACAATATGAGAAAAAATGTTTATAGAACAGAAAAAAACTCAATGAGCAAACTAGTAAATTAAAGATAAGAGCTTACACATATTTTTAAACCTAAAACTTGTTAGTAATTAAAGAGAAAAAGTCAGATGACCTAAGGATTTTTCAAAGTTATATAAAATGTCAGTTCTCAGTGTAGGCCAGGGTGTGGTTTAAAAGGTCACATTTAATCAGTGCTGGTAGAAGGCTCTTGGTTAAAATTCTCTAAGATACAACATTGTAAGAACTATTGAGATAATCTTAAAAACCAGGATTGCTGGTCTAGAAACTCATTCTATGAAGAAGGAATAAGGTGGGGAGAATGGAAGGTAGAGCAGGGTGGAGATGGAGGAGGGGGGAGGGAAGGAGAAGACAGAAGACTGGGTGGCTGGGGAGCTTGTCACAGCTAAGCTTGTAACATAGACCAAAACGGGAGCATGTGACCGAAATCTGTAATAAATAGATGAAATGGCATATCAGTTAAGAGTTACATGAGAAAATGATTACATAAGGAATGAATTCTAATGTTTTATTCCAAAAAAATCAAAAGTATAAAAATCTAACAAACTTTTGGTACAACTTGGTGAAAAGAAATAGAGAAGTATGTAAGAAAAGAAGTAAGGAAAAAGGAAGGGAGGGAAGGAGGAAGGAAGGAAGGAAGGAAGGAAGGAAGGAAGGAAGGAAGGAAGGAAGGAAGGGAGGGAGGGAGGGAGGGAAGCAGGGAGGGAGGGAGGGAGGGAGGACAGATGGACAGACAGGGAAACAGAGGAAAGAAAGGAGAGAAAGAAGAGTAGCATTTTAGACTTAAGGGTGCCTGATGGAGCAACGTGAGCACATGCACATCCCTCCTGGCTACATCTGCGGTAAGCTGGCCTTTTGCTCTTCTCTCTGTTACACCCTCCTTTATTTTTTTCAGAACCATGGCCATATATTACTTTTTTAACTAGGAGAAACATGGTCATTTTAAAGACTTTTAAGGGTAGAAAACCCATCAAATTGCATCCCTATCAGAACCCCCCCCCCCAAAAAAAAAACCTGGATCCAGAAAATATCTGCAGACAGGGGGAGTTTAAACGAGGAGAGCTGGCAATATTCCCAGGATGCCAAACCATTTGGTTAGCTTAATTAACATGGGGAAGAATGTCAGCCTAAGACCTTGAATTAGTCACTGAAAGACTGCTTTTGACTTGCTGAGGCCAGGCCCTGTGTGGAAGAGAAAGGGAAAGTAGAAAATATCATATCACTAAGCCATTCCTTTGACCCAATCTACTCTGAGAAAGACTGGTAGACTTCACCTATCTACCCTCCTGAGGATTCTCTGCAGCCATAGAACACAGCAACCCCTTTATGTTTCATATGCACAAAGCACTACAGATTTAGATTCTCTTCCTGTCCGTAATTTGTAACTATGAAAAAAATGTTATGCAATCTTTTTCTAGAAACATTCACCAAAAAAAAAAAGAGCTTTTTTAAAGAAAAAATCAGGGTGGTTTTTCAAGCTTCAAATTATTGCTAATTTTTATTTATAACTATTATTATTGTTATTTGTCTTTCTTATCTTGAGCCTGTCTATTACTACTTTCATTCAAATTGTTAGGGGAAAGAAAACTTGAGCAGTTTGTGTGTTTGGTTGTTTGGTTTTGTTTTTGGTTTTACTCTGCTAAGATCATGTCGAGGACAGACACTCCAGCAAAGCATTAGGGACTATGTTTGTAAATGTATTTGTGGGATAAAATGAAGGGTCCAGGCAGAAACCATTAAGTACATCAAGCATCTCGCACACCCGTCTGTGCACAGGTGGAGGTTGACTTAAGAAGCATCACTGTGCTGACTGAATTGCTTCCTTTATGTATTTCTTTTTTTTTTCTGTGATGTGTACTTATAACTAGAAGACAATTAGAGTACAGGATACATTACCCTTGACCAGTGACACATTCTAACCACCTTCACTTACTATACCTCCCAGTAAGCCAGTCTGTTGACAAAACAAAAATATTTCTTTTTTTTTTAAAAAAAAAACTAAACAAACAAAAAGTATTTAAAAGGAATGCACATGTCATTAGGATAAAGAGCAGAGTGCATGGGGACATCTAAGCTATTTTATTCATTTTTGAACTAGTTACCTGCTTTTCAGACTTCATTAAACTAAAGTCAGAATTGCTACGTTCTGTTCTCAGTAGACTATGTTGTGATCTGCCCTCTGGCCTGTAAGATATTTTGAACTTTTACAAACCCTACATTGTGGTTAGGTGTGTATCAGTCTCCAAGAGCACAGCTCAGATATTAAAGCGAAACCAGCTTAACATGGAGTTCATACATTCCTGAGCTACGGGCTGTTATACAAATGCCATCGCTGTGGCATTGAAGGATCTTACCAGCAATACCGTAAGCCTAGATCTTCAGGCTGCTTTGCTTTGTTTTGCTTTGTTTTGTTTTGTTTTGTTTTGTTTTGTTTTGTTTTTTAGCCTGAGAGTTGAAACTGGGACAAAGGTAATGTCAGAGCTGGTCATATTTCTTTGGCCTCTCAATTATTAAATTTTGAAAGAAATGGCATTGGCTTTGTGCAGATCATGCCTTTTGACAGAGTGGACATGGGAAGAGACTGATTGGCATTTTGGAAACTTCCCCAGTGCGGCATACTGCAACATGGGCTCAGGGGATCCTCATGCTTTGATATGTTACAGCGGGAACTTTCAGAAATGACTTACTGGATTGTACATCTGATTGAACAACTGTTCAGCTTGCTACATTGCAAAGGTGGGGAGGCATTACCGCACAGACAGGGAAAGAAGGAGAGATCCAGAGAAACAGCATTAGCTCAGCAAAGCCAGTGCATTTGCACAGACGAGCTGCTCTTCAAAAATAAAAAATAAAGGAGAAGAAGAAGAAGAAATTTCAGTTTTTAGACATTCCACAGTGAAAGTGAAAGGCTCAGGGGAAACACAAATGTTGACTTTGGCTCCTAAAAAAGAATAGCTGGAATAAGAAATTTAAGGTTTGTGTTACTTTGCCTTTCTCAAGTTAAATAGCCCATGAAATAAAGAAAACTGTCCACTTTTGATGATACATGAAGTGCTGGCCTCCAGCAATGAATCAGAAGAAGTACTTTTGGCCAAGCCCACAATTTATTACCTGAACTTCAAAGTTGGAAATAATCAAAGATTAATTAAATCTTATCATTGAATTTATAGCTCTTCTTAGGTAGTAACATAAGGCTAAATTTTCTACTTGGTGTCTAACTTAAATGAGACCAGGAAGCGGCAGGCTAGCAAGCATGAAGGATCGGTAAGCGCGGCAATGCCGTGCCCATTTACATGGGAAAAAAGGTCAAGTCTGCAGAAAGATGAAAGGAGCACAGTGTGGTCTGTTATCAGGCTCCACCGTTCCAATTTAGAAAAAGGAATTTCCAAAGGTGTCCTGTTAGATTCCAAGGGCTTTAGTGCCTATAATGGATGCCTGTCAGTTGTGTACACAGTTATATGTGCTAAACATTACTTGTAAATAATGTTCCCAAGTTATATTTATTAACTGTTGACACATTCATTTGAGGCTCAAGTTTAAGGTATAGTACATAAACTACTGCAGTAATTATTATTTGGCATTAGGCTGAGATAGGACACCTGTTTCTTCAACTGGAGTGTGGCAAATAATGATTTTTAACATGCCTTTTAAAAATCTCCTAAAGCATGATATCAATTGGAAAGGGAGGAGAAGTCATGGCTCTTTGGACTCTGTGGCTTCTCAGCTATTTCTTAAAGATACAGGTCCATAAACCTCTACAGCTGGGGCCTTTACACATCATTCAGCAGACGATGTGGCCCACACAGCAACAAGCAGACCTCTTCAATCCCTGGGTCACTCATATTAGTGAGTAGATTTAAGTATTATACACACTTACAGTTAACAGTTATGCCTTACCTGGTTAGGATTGCTTAATTAACTCACCAAAATCAGCAGAATTTCCCTCATACATGAATATTTTACAGCCATTTCTAAGAGTTTGGGATAGAATACACAGAGTCCCTTTTCTGTGCACTTTTATCACAAAATATTTGAGGATTTCATAAACCTATACCAAAAGGTATTTAAAATGGCTATGTATTCAAACTTCTGCACAAGTCTTTGTGTAAAAAAAAAAAATTAGCTTACTTTAGTCAGGCATTGTTAATAGGATAACAAGTTAAAATCTCCATTGTCACTGGCAGACAAAGTCTGGTCAACTAAATGCTATTAATTTATACTCTCATGTGGATTTCAGAGGGGAAAAAACTACCTAGACCAATACAAATCTTGAGTAAGATACCACTGGGAAAACTCATAGGGTATTTATTACATGAACTGATTATATTTTCAGCTTTTATCTAGTAAGTCTATTTTATTCACAAGTCACAGCTCATTCCATTTAAGGGAGGCAAAGGTACCCATCTAAGTTTTCAGTGTTGCTTATTTTTTCTCCATGGTGTGTTTATATGTACGCTCATAGGCTGTTGCCTTGTGCTTTGAAATATCCAGTGGAGATCTCATTTCTTTCTAAGGTAAGGTTTTAATGGAAGTAGAGCAGAAATTAGAGACTACGGGAAAAAAACAACTCTTTCATACCTAAATTCAGTCAATACTAGAGAGCCAGATGTAACAACACGGCATCTGCAGGTTAGGCATAAAATTATCTAAATTACCATTACCTTTTTAGGCTCACTGCACTATGTGCTTAGGAGAAGGCATAAGTAAGGACTGTGTAAATACTTAGGAATTAGTTACCTTTTCATGAATTAAATAATTCCCTTACAGTAAAGCAACTATCTGGTGACATTGTATGCCACTAAATACCATGTTAAAATGCTGTAGGACTAAATGATGCTGAGTAGGAGCCTAGGAAAAGGCATGCTGCAAGTGAGCAAACCAAGTGGAACTGAAGCAGCCTAGGCTGAACTGTACGGATGTGGATTCAAAAAACCAATTGAACCATAAACATGGAGACTAGAGAGCATCAGCGTGTGAACCTCTTCCATTTGTCACTAGGGAATTTCAAAGGCCAACACTGAGTTATACTGACAAGGGGCTTATGTTTGACACATATATGTAGAACACCTACATGTAGAGCTTTGATCTCCATGATGTGGAGGGTGTTTTTCAGGCATGGATATGTTTGAGGTTCTCCTACCCCTACTACAAGTGAGGTAAGATCATGCAAAGGCCATTTCAGTTTGCTATAGTGTTACATTTGAACATGTTTCACTATCACTAAGCTATTATATTAAGTAAAGGCTAGTATATTATAGAGTACAATGTAAATGTTAAGAAAATATGTCATGTCCCAAATGCTAAAATGGCCAACTCAATCTCCATCTATAGTCCAGATTTCTGCCTCACTAAATAGTATTACTTAAAGTAAGGGAGATATTGAGACAGCCCTGAAACTAAACTTTTTTTTCAAATTTTCTTGCCAGGTTGCTAAAAGAGATTTATTAGGCACAGTTCACTTTATTTTCCCATGTGCCTGTGTGTGTGTGTGTGTGTGTGTGTGTGTGTGTGTGTGTGTGTGTGTATGGTATATGCCTGTATCCATGACTGTGTGAGCCCCTGTAGAGACATGAAGCAGCCAGAGGTAAACATGCAGTGTATTCTTTGGTTGCTTCTCTACCTTATGTTCTTATACTTTGACATACTGTCTCTTTATTATCCTGGAGCTCACCAATTAAGTAAACTGAGAAATCCAGTGATTTACTCGTCTCTACTTCCTAGGAATAGCATTACAGGAACATGTCATACTGCCTGAGATTTCTTTCCGTGGGTCTCCTGAGGATAGGAGCTAAGCATTTTACCCAGAAGCCATCTCCACAGCCATTCCTTCTGAGTTTTAGTGAGTAGGCTTTCTTAATGTAAAATGTCTCATGGTGTTCTCCTAAAATCCCTATGTGGTGAAACAGTTACATTTCAATTTGTATTGCATAAGTTCATAGAAAATAGAATATTTAAATGTTAAACATTCAGAATAATTCTTGTATAGATGCATGTACTGCTCATATCTTTGGCCATCTGTCCCATCCACTTTCATAACTATGGTTGATAAATCCTCATTCTAGTGTGCTTTGGGTCACAGCCGAATCTTGTTGTATGCTTTATTTGAGTGCTAAGATTCTTATCTCTTCTGATTAAGTTTATACATTGTCAAGAGGAACAAAAGACTTAAATTAATAGCATTATGAGTTTTATATGAACAATGAGTGCAGACAAACCAAACAACGTAGGGAAAGAGGTGAAGGGACAAGGCATGACTCAGGATGCACTCTACAACAGTGTGCAGGTTGGTGAGAACAGCTAAGGCCACACAGAAAGAGCCTACTTTCTTTTCCAGAGACATCTGACTGTAACGAGCTTCTTCAGACAGTAGAGCATCATTAAGTCATTAGAAATCATCATTCTACAGAAGCACTAGGGACTTGGCTACTTCAGTAAACATCTAGAAACTGAGTGTCGCCAGGAACATTTTTGCCAAGTTGTATTACAAACATTGACCTACTTCTGAAAGTTGTAAAAATGTGTCAAAATGTAATGAGACTTCTGGATTCTCTTCTCTATTGGAAACATTCTCATTCACCCTTTTCAGTTTAGATTTTTCCCAGAGAATAGTGGCTAGCTGTTATGCTTTTCAGTTCTGCTACTACTTTATCGTTTTCAAGTTTTCTTTCGACAGGAAACTTCAGATATTTTTTTTTCAGATATACAGAGAAAGACTTGATGCAGACTCCTCAGAAATCAACTTGAGTGTTTAACTAAAATCCCTTTATTAGCAGACAGTAAATGATACGGAGTTTGTTTATTTTGAAAAAAAGAAAAAAATGCTGGTTCCTTAACCGTTTCATAAATTCATTCTGAAATCAGCACACTTCCTCTTAGACTTTGCTTACCTTTTTTAACTGAGCCTCCAGTTTGTTACACTCCTCCTTCTTTTGTTCAATGGCTATTTCTAGAGACTTCAGTTTGGAGTCCCTCTTCAGTCCTGCGGAAGCTAACGAAGATGCATGTTCTTTGAGGTCGATTAAACTAGACTGAAAGAAGAAGAATGCTAGTAAGCAAAAACATCATGATTTCTCCTGGCAAGGTCATCAGCATACATTCGCTGATTCTATACAACACAACGAAGTATGCATGAAGCAGAACTGGCACATCTTACTAAGGGAGGAATAATGGGCTCTAACCTGGAAACTAACAACATTGGCTGGCTGGCAGAACAGAACGGGATCTCACTGCAGTAGAACCAAATGGGACTAAATGGAGCAGTCGGTACATGAAGTTCTCACATCTCAAAGCTATGGTAATGATAAACATCCTGAGTGACCTTTCAGTATCACCTCTCCAAACAGACACCTAAGCTCTCCATTTGTATTTATTGTGACTGTGCAGACTCTGAGCCAGGTCGGAAGCACACTACTGACTTTGACGCTTCTTTCCAAGGATAAATCAAATATAAAGGAAACATCCTATTAAACTCTGTCAAATCCCCTTTCTTTTAACAGAAACACAATGATTAAATTTTTCAAATATCTCCTACTAAATCAAAGATAAAGTTCTAAATCTTAGTAGTCCAGATTCAATAAATATGATTAATCTCCCGCTCAGATATGGGGCCGCCTATATTGCTGAGTTATCAACCATGTCCAGAATTCTAAGCTTCCCTAGAGAGCTTGAATTCTAAAATCCAAAGAAATAAATACTTGAAGACATATCTCTGAACACAGTTTTCACTATCTATTAGGGCAATGTTCATCACCAAATATGAAATGGCTAAGAATCCATTCCCTGAGCACTGGATGGCCTTAATGATGGAGGCCATCGTTGCCCAGCAGAAAGCTTCTATACATGTGAATCATTTTTTCAAGACAGCAAGCTGAAATTCATATTCACTGTTTGTCTTGTCCAAGGTCTCTTAGCCATTAAAGGCAGGTCCAAGTCTCAAACTGAAGTCTACAACTCTAATTTCACTTCCACAGGGCTTGGGGGAGGGGGTGTGAAGGACCTTATAATACAGCCATTTGTCACTGGACATTTCTGGGAGACAGAAATCACTGTGACAGGGACAGCTGAAATGATCCTAGGGAAAATAAGGTACACAGCTGCTTCACCCGTATCTCCACCAAAGTATACTCATGAATACTGAGATGTTTGACACACATCCCTGGAACATGGAGACTGCAGCCCCAAACAACTGCTCCAGAATTCCCTTAAAATATACTGTGTTACTGTAAAAACACAGGGGAAACTTATACTCTGTATTCATCTTTGCTATAGTGTGAAATGGTGGGATGGCTTTAAATAATTTACTGTAAAATTAAAAAGGCTAGAATTTTGTGTGCAATGTCATGTTTTTTTTACCTGGGCAATACTGAGTCATCCATTTGAGAATTACCAGTGAACGTGGAATACTGCCCAAAACACTAGTAAGTAAAATGGAGTTATTATTGCTGTTGTTGTTATCTTAACTGATGTTCAAGCAAAAGATAATAGGACCTAAAAAAATTCTCTAAGCCATAAAAATGTAGTTGATAAGATAAAACTTAAGAAAGAAAAGTTTCTAGGGACCACATTGCAGTCAGCCGAATGGTAACGATGCCCAAAGGTATCAGTGATGAAGGGAGATGCTGGAACTGTTTTCCTTGGAATTCATTCAGGCAGCCTTGCTCCCTAAGTCTTAACACTAAAGTGTGTGTTCCCTAAGACCATCAGGGAAATAAATGTCAACAAAAACAAGGTTTTAAGGACTGCAGATATGACATGTTTGTTTTTCCAGACTCACCTCTTTCTCTGTCAGCTCAGCCTGTAAAGCATTGACCTTCTCCTTGAGGTCTTTGTTCTCCTTTCGAAAGGATTCTATCTCTTCTAGTCGCTCCCGATCATCTCTCTCCCTTTGCTCTTTCAAGCGCTCTATTATTCTCTCCTGCAAGGCAGAAAGAACACAAGGGTTGATAACTCATCAGTGTGTATCCCTAAGCCTATTGCAAAAGAAAATCAAGGACAATTCAACTAAAAATTTCTCTGTGGTGACCAACATGGAAACTTCAACATTGTATATATGAAGAAACATGTATATGTGTTTGTACTTGGATTTGTAAAATGCAATCAATACCTTTTGACTTGTTAATACAATTAAGAGTCACAGAGTAACAGTATCGTGTGTGTATATGTGTATTTAAGTATGTATATATGTTTGTGCGTGCATGTGTATGTGTGTACATGTGCATTTGTGTATATGTGTATGTATTTATATATGTATATATACATGTGTACATGTGTAGTGTATGTGTGTGTGTATAGAAATATGTGCAGACTAGTGCATGTGCAGAGAGATCCTGACATCTCTTATGTTCTTCAATCCCTCTCTACATTATTTTTTGCGATGGCTTTTCATTGATCCTGAAACTCACTGACTTGGCTAGCCTGCTTGCCAGGTGAACTACATTGATCCTCCTGTTTCTGTCTCCAAAATGCTAGGATTACAGTTACAAGCTCCCATGCTCTTTTTTTTTTTTTTTTTTTTAATGAGGGGACTGGGTATTGAAGTCAATTTTGTGCCATTTTGTAAGAAGCACTTTGTAGAGGTACCTCTACTTCTGGAAAGAAATAACATTGTTGTTATTAATTATCATCCTTATTGTTATTACTAAAAACTGTTATTGAAGCTTATACTGTGATACAATATATTTCAGCTAACTGAAAAATAAAACCAGCCAAGAGAGAAATCATGGTCTAAAGTTTCCCTTCTCTAATCACAGCAGGATGGACCACTGATGCTCAGACTGTGAGCTGCACTTCCTTCATGGTCCCTGCAAAATGCCTAGAGCAGGTCTAGAGGCAGGAGGGACAGCCAGAAGCTCTTCAGGGTGGAATCCCTGCCCAGTACCAGGAAGAAGTAGGGCACGCCTTTGGTCTTCACTCTGCTTCTTTGGCTTCTTCATTTGGTGTCCAAGGACTTCCTGGAGACTCTCCTCAGACTACAAAGAGAACTACTGGGTGGTGAGGAGCCCGATCTACTGCCCCACCCAAGGCTTGAGACTGAGCTAAGGAAGAGAATGTGAGGCAAAGAGAAGCCTGTCAAGAGTGGGAGTTGTTTCATTTTATTTTTGGTGTGTCTTGAGATGTATTCCTTTCAGTGGCTCTTCACGTCTGCTGGGGTCTCTACAACTGAGGTCCAGTTTAATTGAAACACAGGCATCTCCTGCACTGAGAACTTACTCTGCGCCAGGGCAGTCATGTGCCTTCTTATCAGTCATGGTCACAAACTCAAGGGCACAACTGGGACTGGTGACAGGGCAGGGGTGAGGTGTCTGAGAGCGCCAAGAGGCTATGGACTCATCCAAGGTGACCTCGATGATTGTTGATGCAGACTGAACTAAGGAGGAGAACGTGAGACAAGGACAGATCTGTCTCAAATGTGGCTTTTCAAGTGTGTCTGGAGACAGTTTGCTGCTGCTGCTGTTGCTGCTGCTGGTTGTGGTGGCGGTGGTGGTGGTGGTTGTCTGCTTTTCCCAGTGGTCTCTTGACAACAACTGGACACTCCAGAACTTGGGTTTAGTTTGAGCGGATATCTCCTGCAGTGAGAACTTATTCCATGCCAGGGGCTGTCACATGTGTTAATGAAGAGGGAAGCTAGTTTGAATATTAGCCCGTGATTTAAGATCCCCTAAGGAAGCAACTGTGTTGTCAATTGTAATAATGTATAGACCTAATGATTTGAGGAGAAGAAAAATGACTACTGTTATCTTGCAATTTTAAAGTATTTTGCATACAGTACATTATTAGGACAGTGGGTGGCACAGAGAAAATGGGTCTATTAATTATGCATATTTATTTCTTGTTGATCCCAGTTATGGTCCTATTTTACTCTGGAGGTGAAATGCTAACTAACTAGATCCTGTGTGATCCGCAAAGGAAGAAGTGGGCCCAGTAAACTATAAACCTCTAAGGTCTTTTAGCAGCTTCAGACTCCCAGGCCTTCTGATCTTTGCCTGTACAACTGTCTCTCTACCTCCTGGACTTCTCTGCCTCATCCCCTAAATCACATAGATGCTGCCATGACATTTCTCAAGCTCCAATGAAACCATGTCACCCAACTGGAAACCTCCCAGAAGCCCTGTGGTCAGATTATGTCACACTTACTGCCTTTCAAAACCCTTT
>JADRCD010178291.1:8115-19118 GCA_019843815.1 Montemys delectorum
AAAAAAAAAACCAAACCAAATGCCTCCCCCAAACCCCCAAGTTCAATTTGTTGCCCATATCTATTCACTGGAACCTGGTCAAACTCCCAGTGGACAGTCCATTAAGAAAAACTGAGTCCTTCCCCATCCCTCCCCCACAGAAGCCAACTGTGAAGAGCTACACTTCAGCATCTTTATTAAATGCTTATGATTGTTCTCTTCAATAGCTTCATGTCTGGGCTATTTTTCGGTGAGGATGGGGAGAGGTTGGCATAGAATGTCTTCAATGTCTATCATTCCCCACTGATACCGCAAAAGACACCTCCCTGGCCACAGCAGCTAGTGGCAGCACAGATCACGGACATCAAGATGGTTGCCAATGTCTGCTATGGTTTTTTGCACATTCAGGTGCTGGGCCTTAGTGTCCTCGAGTTCCAGGAGGAGAGACATTATTGCTTGAAGGCTCTTCTGTCCTAGGCTTCTGTCCTTTCCAGTGTTTTCTTCTCGTTCCTGAAGGACACTGGTATGGCTTAGCTGGAAGATGAGGCTGTGGGTATGACTGGAGTAGAGCTGAGGGGAGGGGAGGGTGACAAGTCTGAGGGTCACAATGGTCCCCAATATGTCTTGATGTCCCCCTTCTGGACACTCTGGCCTACATCTCAGAAGCAATGAAAGCACCAGCCTGGTGGCCTGGGTTCTCTTGGGTTGAGAACCTGCTGCCTGAACCTGTTTGTCCAGGCCTGGAAGCAGATGACAGGGGTCTGGGCTGAGCTCTGGGAGTTAAGAAGGACCTGTTCTCTGGTGTCACAGACGTGGAAGATGGAGGGGAGTCTGAAGAGTGATGGAGATGGCTCCCTGATGTATCATGGGAACTGTAGGAGGGGATACGAGAAGGAGAACTTTATTGTTCCTTGGCACCTCGGAGTGCCCCACAAGGGCACTGAGAAGAGAGCAGGTAACAGAACGGAGCTCAGGCCATGGAAGGACTGCGCAGGAAAGAAAAGCGTCTTGTGTCCTGGTGAACTTCATCTGTTATACTCAACCAGTATCTGAGCTTTGGTGGGAGGGTACCTGGTCCCAGAGGCTGGGGATGAGGGTAGTAGTATCCATCCCTCAACTTTCCTGGACCCTCCATTAGAGAAGACAATCCTTAGGGACGCATCTCTGGTCAACACCAAGAACTCTTAACCAACCTGCACTCAGGAGGTTGAGCAAGTAAAGCTGGGACATCAGTCTCCTAGGGCAGGTTAGAAGGCAAGTTCCTCTGCTGGGTCCAGACGCCTCTGTGGCTAGTCAGTGGCTTTATTTTATCCAGTGATTTAACTAGTTTTGCTTGAGCTCAGTTAGAGTTGGGACATTCTTGAGCCAGCTGTTCCCTCTGTCCTACTCTTGTACCTGCCCATCACAATAGAAGTCTCAAATGTGTGTGTGTGTGTGTGTGTGTGTGTGAGCATATATGCAAACATGGATGTATGTGTACATGTACATGTATATGGGGGTGTGTTGGATGCAGCTGAGGGAAGGATAACATAGCTGCTGAGATTCTAGGAACAATGGGTTGGCTGTGTGGTGTTGTGGTGTCGAGTCAGGGTGGTTCTGGGAGAGACTATCCAACTGCCTTCCTGCCTTTGGGAGACTTGCTCTGCTCTGAGAAGGCAGGGCTGAGAAGAGGTGGGGCTTGATGCTGAGGGGTGTGGCCAGAAAGGGGTGTGGCTGGATACTGGAGGATCAGGGAAGAGGTCTAGAGCCAGAAGGCCAGGCAGGAGTGCAGGAGGGAGGAAGAGCCACCCTCACCCACCTAGGAGATTTCTCCAGCTGCCTTAAGCATATGGTTGCACCTTCTTCTTTGGCTTAGGTGTCTCATCTCCATCAGCCCTTTGTGATAGGACATTTTTACTGTCCCATGTCACAGACAGAGGGCAGGTAGCTGGTGACAGATCACAGCTGGGTGGCAGAGGTCTCTCCCTCTCTATGCAGGCTCAGAGGTGGGAGAAGTTCAGGTCTGGGCAGGGCCAAGCTCAGTGCTCAAGAACCACAGCCAGGTCAGGAAGGGAGCAAGGGCAGTGGCAGAGGCAGTCCCATGAAACTGGAGCCCCGCTGGTCCTCTAGTGAATGCTCCTAGCACCCACTGGACACCAGGGCCTCGATAAGGGGACAAAGGCACAGCTCTGGGGACAAATACTTATTGGTATTGTGAGCCCAGCCGCTAGAGAGCCAAGGAGAGGCCCACAAAGGGCCCGAAGAAAGGGCCTCGGGAGGGGCTGCGAATGGGCCTTCCCGCACATGCCACCGTTGCCCGGGCGACGGCCCTCTCATGGAGAGGTCTGCTGGGCCATTGTCCAGGGCCTGCAGGACGTGTCACACACCAGATGGTCGTGTGCTGTCTAGGTCACTTATAGGGGGACAGAGTGAAGGAATGTGGCCAGCTCGGCAGGCCGGGGCACCATCTGTTCCTTCAGACCGTGGGCATCGGGCGGGCATTGAGCGTCCGGCCTGCCAGGCCCAGCCTTCTCCCCGGCTTTAATTAGGTAATTCCATAATTGGGCTTTATTTCAGGTAAATTGCATTTCACACCCGAGAGGGCTGCAATGGTCCTTGCAGGAGAACAGCACTTGGCCACTCTACACAGTCCATAGCATAGCACTGAGGCCGGCAGGGTGCAGGGACTGTGTCTTGCCCAGATGGACGGCCCTCAGCTCCCAGTGGGCTGTAGCCTGCCTGGGCAATACTGAGGGCCCTGGCTACAGCCAGCCACAGCCTGGGGCTTCCACAAATATTTACCCAACAAGGAAACAACAGCTTCTGCCTTCCAGCAATTGTTGCTGCAGAATCCCCCTTGAGGGGGGTCGAGGCAGGGAAGCCTGAGGCCTCAGCTGCCCTTCCACCCTTCCCTCCAAAAGCTGGCCAGTGCTTGTTAGACCAGATGCCAAGATCTTGTGGTGGGAGCCGCTATCTAAGAAGTTCAGGTAAGAGAACCTTGGGGGCTTTCCCCTCCTATAGGGGCCTCCAGCTACACCCCCACACTTGGCTCTTTGATTCTACTGATTGCTACCTGCTGCTTCCAAAGACCAGGATACCCCCATCCTTCAAATTCCTGATGGCCAGGCATATGGGGTGGGCCATGGAAGGAGGACAGAATGGGATCAGTAGAGACACTGGACATTGGCTGGGGAAATCCCTGCTCACAGGGCACTGCTTCCATTCACAGTGGATGGATCACAAAGAGTGACAGCCACAAGGCCAGGTGAGTAGGGCAGTACTCACTTAGAATAGGCCTCCAGCCTAGAGGACTGACTGGACAGAGGAACATTATAATCCCAACAGGGAAACTGAGGCTTTGAAGGGAGCCTAGGAATCCCAGCAGTTCTTTGTATACCTCTATTTCAGAAGTGAAAGTCTTGGGGCCTTGGGAGCTGGTCCTGGAAAAGATGTACTCTTGAATGGCCTCCTGGGTCACCAGTGAGAGCCATCTTGGCTGGGAAGGACAGATGAGAGTCCCTGGCACATGTCTGAGGGTGACTTCCTGGGACTATGTCTGTGTGTTCCAGCTAAGTCAGATCCTGACCCAGGCTTAGGTACTCCTAGGGCTCAGGGTCCTCTGGGAATCAGGAGGTAACTACGTCCTGATCACACCGAGTAGATAGGGATACTTGGAATGGAAGCCCCAGGGATACTCCAAGCCTAGACTGACTCAACCTTTGACACGTATCATAGTTCCTGTGAGCCCGTGGAGCCTGAGCCTTCTCTGCATGGACCAACCAATCATGCTCACTCCCTAGTCACTTGGGCACCTGGGTCCCAGGGAACTGCAGGGTCCTGTCCACAAAAAGATTGAGGCTGTCTGTGGGGATCAGTAGGGGACAGGAAGGTTGAGCACGGCAGTGGGGGAAGGTGAGTGCTAGGTTAATCTAAAGATCCCCCAGACACTCTCAGAAGTAACCATGGTGCCAAGACCAACCTGGGATGTCCCAACTTTATTTGGAAAAGCCTCTCAATCAAGATTATGCTATGAAATTCGTTAAAACACAAGAGTCTGAATCACCAGAAATTATCTTGATTTCTGTGAGGTGTGATGCCCAAGGAACCAATCCTGGGAGAAACGGTGATACCCCTAACCTTGCTGTGGCTCAGCTGCTGGCTGAGGGGTGTGGCATGAAGAGGCTGGAGTCTGAGCATCGGTCTGGCACCTCTGACCAGCAAGGAGGAGGCAGGCTGCACACGTGGGGCTCATAGGGCTTGAGGGCCCTGCTCTTCACTCTAGGGGAGTTGTCGGTCCATACCTGGCTAGGGTGGACAGTGGACACTCCCCTGCTTGGGATATTACCCTTTGCGGGAAGCTGGAAATCCCTCGAGTATATTGATGTGGTCAACATCACTAGAGAGTGAAGGAGTCAGGCTCTGGCCTGCTGAGCCCCGACTGAGCTATATAGCCTGTAGTTAGTGTGGGCTGGGCCTGCCCTGCCCTGCCTGTTCCCTGCTGGCCTCTGGATTCAGGACTGAGGGTGGAAACCCCAGATTCTTCCAGATTCTCCCTGTTTCCCTTTAAGGAAGCCACTTGGCATCACTTGGATGGGCTTCCCTCTACCTGAGTTGCACCCTACTTTACACATACACTCCCTATCCCTATGTCCCACCATCAGGAGAACAGCATCACTATCTTGATAGTGGCCTAAGAGGAACCTCATGCCCAGATAAGTTCTAATTCCCCCTGGCTGGGCATAGAGGTGTTGGTGAGCTCCAGACTCAGGCCAGTGGCTTGACTCATGGGTTTTGCGGCCTTAGGGAGCTAGGCTGTCATATCAGGCCTTCAAAGGGGTAAGAACCAGGTGGGTGCCTCTGTTGAGAGGGAAGTGGGGCAGACCTGTGGCGGGGTTACCCTGGACCTCCCTTCTGAGCTCCTTCAGGAGCCTGCATCAGGGCCTGTCTGGGGCACAGTCAGCTGTTCATAGGTGGGCAGGCTGTTGCTGGGCAGGAAGAGTTCAGGGTTGATGGATCCACCATCATCGCTGGCTACAACTTGTGACCTGCTGTTGCAGGTTGGACCAACTTGTTGCAGGGACAGCAGCTGGTGGAGCATGTCTGTGATGATCACCAGTCTCTGGTCCAGTTGTGTCACCTGTAGGGACAGAAACAGAGATGAACCTGGTGCTAGGGACAGCCTAGTGCAGGCCACCTTAGGGCCTGGGCATACAAAGCCTGAAAGAGAGTATGTCAGATGTCCTTACAGCTGTTGGTTGAATTGATATGTGTACCATGTCCTTGGTTACTCTCATGTGTGTCTCTATTACTGGGGCACAGGGGATGCAGTACAATATTGAGTTCTTGTGTGTGTCCATACATGCATAAACCTAGGGGTGCTTACCAGTTATCTCTTGTTTCTAGGTAGACCTAGAGGCTGGGAGTCACCTCTTAGCCTCTTCCTAGGCCTTTTGGTCTTTGAGACTCTGGACAAGCCTTCTGGAGCTTCTAGAACAGTCTCTGGCTTCCTGTGGCCAAGTGGTGGTGGTTGGTGGCATAATGAGTGGGACCTCAGAGGCCCAAGCTGTCTGCTCAGCTTGGATAAGTTTGGAGCCGTACACAGCCGGGGCTGGGGGGTGGGGAGGCCTTTGTGGGAGGGGCTGGCACCTGGAGAGAGGGATTGTGACAGCTCAGGGTTGAGCAGGCAGAGGTTAGGTGGGTCATGAAACAATGCCCACCCTCAAAGGTAACTCAAAGGTACTAATTTAGGACAACACCACCTTCCTAGGTCCCCATGGGTCAGGGCAGTAACTGAGTGGATTTCTTGTCTGTGTGGTCCTTACTCCATGCTTGTAAAGGGCTTGTTTTGCTCCAAGCACTAGGTGGGTAGCTAAGAAACTGGAGGGGAGATAGAGGCAGGGCAGAACCTGGGATAAACAGTGCAGAGTAGGCACCTGACAGAGGCCACTTGCTGTGCTTGTAGGAGACAATGAAGACCCACTGGAGAACTCCTTAGAAAGAAGGAGCCATTGTGCAAGGGCTAGAGCCCAGCCCTGGGGGCCTAAAATGCTCAGCTACTTCCTTTTCTCTTCTAGAAAATTTTCTCCCTACTGTCTAGGGAGGTCAAAGCCCCTAGCATAAATCCCTAGGAAGCAGGGGCTGTTTCAGGGGCAGTTGGAGGACGTGTGTGTGTGTGTGTGTGTGTGTGTGTGTGTGTGTGTGTGTGTGTACAGGGACCTACCTAGCATAAGCAATAGAGCAGGGGTTGGGAGAGACGGACCTCAGCTGTTGAGCACCTGGGGTGGTTCCTCTAGCATGCTCTGTCAGTAAATCGGGGGTTTTCCTGCTTGGGACCTGGAGTCAAGGGAACACCCGTGATGCAGGAATGGAGCCAGAGGTCCTGACAGATGGCGTCATATGGTCAGACCTGCAAAGTTGCTGTAGGGAGAACCATGATGACTCAGCCAACTGCTGGTCGCTGGCCTCAAAACCTGGGTGACTTGGGCCCTGAGGACAAGAGGCAGGCAGGGACTGGAGTCCATCTTCCTGGATAAGTGTGTGTCATGAGTGAAGTCTGTGTCCCAGGCAGGCTTCTGAGGCTCTCAATACTGGCTTCTCTGTCCTAATACTTGTTTGTAGTCTGAAAGGGCCGGATAGGATTATCCAGATTGGAGGGGCTCACATGGGGAAACTAAGTACAGTGGGTGGAAGCTGAAGTCAGGTTGTCCCTGGCAGATGAAGCTAGGGTTCACAACCTGTCCAAGGCCTTTGTGAGCCCTGTACCAAAGAAGGGTTATCTGAGGCTAATCTTGGTCTAGCTTCATGCAGATTTAAACACACAGCTAATCTGAGTAGGCAGAGGAAAGGCACCAGTTGGCTCATGGAGATGGATGGCTTCATGAATGTTTACTAACCCACAATTGAACACCTGTGGACACATCACATTTGCTAGTGGGCAGAGTTCTTAAAGAGAGTTCTGGGGGTGGGGGTGGGGCTGTTTGAAACCTCCTATGGGACAGCTGTCACGGGGCCCATCAAACCTGTGTGTGCCAATCAAAGGTGTCCCTGAAGCTTACCTGGACAGTTCCCAAACTCACAATGATCCCATGGATGCCACTTGTGTCAACTGGGGTTTTGAGGAGCCTATGTGGATTCAAACGTATCCTATTGACCAAGTTGCTATGGGAAGAATATGGGCTAGAGTCTTAAGAGAGTCTAGAGTCTGGGACCTCATTGTGTCTCCATCACCTTGACAGGCCTGTGAAGACAAGAAACAGTGCAAGGGCTCCTTTAAATGCACCCACTCCTCCAACTTTCCAATCGCTTGAGAGTTTGCCTGGATTTCATGGTCATGTGTGGGACCCTTCTGGGTCCTCTTGGCCATCCACAGGATCCTCTTAGATTGTCTAGCTGCCCATAAATGGGGTCCTCTGGCCTGCCCTGGTCGTCATGGGTGAGGAACAGTAAGTTGTGCCTGAGTTCTGAAGCTTTCCTGGCCTTGTTCAGACCAGATTGCCTAAGCCAACTTGGCCTGGGGTGGGGACACCAGGGCTTGGGGTCAAGGTACAACGTCTGGAATGTAGTCAACCTGGGGATCCTTGCTGGAGAGCTTAGGACCCTCTGTAGGACCATGAGAGCATAGCTTTTGGTGGGACATTCATAGGCCACTTTCAGGGGCCATATTAAAAATGTTCGATACCCAATAAAGAGCCATCAGATTCCAACCTGGCAACAGAAGGGCCTGTGGGGAGTTGACCAGCAGGATGTCTGTAGCTCTAGCCTGGATCTTGGTAGCTGGCCATGGTGCTTGCTGGGTAATCTGTCTTGCAAAGCTTGGGGGTCAGGGGTTGCCCTGTGAGGTGGGACTGCTTGCTGCAGAGATCTGGCCATGCATACTCCTTGTCTCCTCTGCTTCCATAGCTGGGAAGTGGAACATGCTGCTGTCCACTGCTGTCCACTGGATGTGTTGTACAAAGAGCCTAGGGAGCTTGCCCAACAAGTCTATGCTTCTTGCCTTGAAGGCAGGGTACAGGGTGGTCTTATTTTGTTCTTCTGTGCTCTGCCTACTTTGAAGCCACTTAGGCTCCCAAAATAGCATATAGAGAGGCCCTTCACACCCAAGCTTGTGTTGGGTTCTGCTGGGCCACTGAAGGAAGGGTACTGGCCTGGTGTATGGTGGCTCCTCAGCCCAGAACTCAGCTCCAAAGACAACCTTTTAGGAACTGTTCTTGAAGCCACCTGGCTCTACTTTCTCCTTTTGGTGTATGGAATATAGCTAGAGAGCTTGTGAGCCCTGGTGCCCAGTGCTGAGTAGGTAGAGGCAGGGAACCACATTACAACAGGTGCCCAGAGAGGTGTCACCACCTTCAGGCAAAGGAGTATCTGCTCTGGGCTCTGGGATGGTGTTCTCCAAGAGCCACAGGGACAGATCAGTTTTGAAGATCTCAGATCTCATCACTATTTGCAATTTGATAGTGATTAACAGGGCAAGGCAGACAAAAGCCTTGTTGTGCCCCATCTCTGCTCACCAAAGGGGAAACCATAGATGACTTCTGTGGGCCTCAGAAGAGAAAAAAAAGCAATTAGAATAACAGCTAGTTAGAGAGCCTGCGGCGGCTGGTGATCAGACTCAAAGTGACAGGGATTCCTGTTTGATGTGGTTATGAATTTGTTTTCAAAGGAAAATCTTGAAGAGTCTTTCTCGATTTTTTTTTTGTTGTTGTTGTTGCAGAACCTGCTCAGCCTTGATCCTTGGTCAGTACCCCCTAAACCAGCTTAACCTGGGGTGGGGATACCAGGGTGCAAAACCCTTGGAGGTATTCAGGCTGGGCATCCTTGTTGGTCAGCTCAGGGCCCTCTGTAGGGTCATGAGAGGATGACCTTTGGTGACTTGTGTGACATTCGTGGGTCACTTTCAGGAGCCATATTAAAAATGTTTGATACCCAATGAAGAGTCACTGGGTGCCAACCTGGCACTAAAGGGCCTGTAGGGAGTTGACCAGTGGGATGTAGACAGAAGGCAGGGTACACAGGAACCCAGAGTCCGGTTGGGCTGCTCCCTGGCTAGGTCAGTTGACCTTGCTCCCACTGGCCTCCATTTCTGCATCCTATGGATCAGGCAACAACAACTGGGTTGAACACACTGCCTGGCAGAGCCTGATGATCCTCCGCCCTCCCCTAGGCTGCCTGCCCATCACTTCATCTCCACTCCCTCTCTCCCCAGCACCCTGACACCACCATCAGAAAGACTCTTCTTTAACTGTCTAGGCTAAGTATGATCCTACTTTTCACAGAAGGACAGAAGTCTGCCTAGGGTTCTACGGGAGAGGGAAGAGCTGGGGCAGAAGTTGGGAGGCAGGTAGCAAGAGAGCAATGAGCAGCAGACCTTTATTAAGCACTCATTGAGTACCAGGGCTCCAGTGGATTTATACACAATGATCCTTTCCAAATACAAACGAGCTCACACACATCTCAGGAAGTACAAGTCCTCATCTTAAATACCCCAAGAGAGGGGCTGAGAGAATGGGGATATAGTGGGGCTTCTATAGGTCATCTCTTCCCTATAACCCCTTTGCTGGCCTTCTGCAATGTAACTTTCCTCCTGTCTCCCAGAATTCATTCAGCAGGAGGCCAGGACCCTTGACCCAGTTGGGCTGCTCTATCCTTACCAGCCCAACCTAACCCAGCTATCTACTTCTAGTTCTGGGACTCTTACAGTAGTGTCTACTGGTTGGCTCACTTCAGTGGGTTTATTCATGATAGTCCTTTGAAAACACAAAACATCAATGTCCTACTGGCTCAAGGAGCCACCTTGTAACTTACTTGCATTTTCCGAGTGGCCTTTTCTCTTTCTTATTCCCTTGATCCCAAGCCTACTGCTGTTCCTCAAATGCGGCAGTATGCGTCTGCCTCAGGGCTATCTACTCTTGGCCCTTTCTTTCCTCTGCAGTGTCCCTGTCAGCTCACAGTCATGGGTTCCTCAGAGTTCTAGCTGTCGTTAAATTACCTGTTTCTCTCATTAGAACTGGGCCCTATCAGTTGTGGGTCTCTGCACACACTTGCTGTAGTATTCTTTTAAGTTCATGAAAGGACGAAGCCAATGCTAGACATGTGAGCACCTTTACTCTAGAGTCTAAGCGTGAGGGGAGTAAAGGTGGGTTCATCTACCCGAGAGGTGTAGGGGAAGGGCTGCCTTGCTGCCCACAGGGTCCATCCTCACCCAACATGCACCTGTTTAGTGAGAGCATGGAGAACTCCCATGAATTGCACATGGTCAGTTGGAGTTTGTGAAGTGGATGCTAGCTCACATTAGGTGCAGTGACCAAGAGAGGCTGTGCTTATAGCTATTGTATTTATGACTTTGTTTTAGTGCTCTGGCTTTTGTAGAAAAGCCTGTATGCCAGATCTCTGGCTGACAGGATGGCCTTCTGTCCTTTGGCCCGCAGGATCCCCAGGGCACATGGCCCAGTATGCCCGAGAATCCAGGCTGAAGCTTCTAGGCCATGTAGAACAGTGACTCTCTGGACCAATCCGAGGGCCTCCAGTTAATAAAGCAATGTCTTCAGCCTCACTTAATTCATTTTACAAAGGTCAAAAAGGTCAGAGGTGGTGGTATACACCATAATCCCAGCAGAGGTGATCGAATCTCTGTGAGTTTGAGGCCAGCCAGGGTTATATAAAGAGACACTGTCCTTAAGGAAAAGAAAAAAGTCAAGAAGTAATAACTAGACTTCTGGTCTTGTTTATGCAGATAAACACCAGCCACTGCTAGCTCACCAGATAAATTATTTATGCCAACAAATGAATATTCCTGATCACCAGCAACACTAGAGTGAATTCATCCACCACACCAGATGGGACATGACACTCTAAAATTAGAGCACCCCAAGGCTGAGATGTGGCAGGAACCCTCACTATTCACCCACCAGTCACTTCTCAAGAACCTCACACAAGAGAACGGCCTCTGTCCCTGGGCTTTGCCTCGGATGCTTAGCTTTATATGTACTTTGGAGATGCTTCGTCATATAGACCTGCACCCAAACAACTACACACACACACACACACAC
>JADRCD010178293.1:0-14397 GCA_019843815.1 Montemys delectorum
AAAAAAAAAAAAAAAAGGTAGTGATGATGAAGAACTGGGTATGTGGCTCAGTGGTAAAGCACTTGGCTTACCTAACTCTGAGTTTCTTAATTCCACACACACAAATATCATATTTAAAGCAAAGTATGGAGGCTCACACATATAACCTCAGCCTTAGGGTCCATAGAAGGATTATCTGGAGTCCAGAGGGCAGTCCTGGTTACTGAATGAGACTGTATCTTAACAAACAAACAAACAAAACAAAAAAGCCAGAAACTATCTTAACTTTTGTTGCAGGGAACCATGGATAGGTGTGATCTTAGCACACTACTGTGCAGACTGTTACCCAGTTAAGGGAGAATCCATACTGCTACTAGTAATACCTTTCCTTTACCTGCTGTTGGTGACTAGATTTCATTGGAGCACAGACACCTGCGAGATTTATAATTTGGTAAGCTTTAATTGTTTCCTTCAAAACACAATATATTATAAGAGTACATAATTGGCTTTAAAATTTACACTGTATCTCAAGCAATATAGTTTATAAAGTAAACTATAAATATAAATAAAATAAAATATGAAATAAAAAATTTTATGTTCAGTATTTATTCACTGAAGAATAATATTAAAGTAACATAGCTTAACTATAAACACAAACTAATTCTGCTGGCTAAATATTCAAAAGGGAGTAGGGGGAGTAACCTGAATTACTTACTTTAGTAAGTAATTAACACATAAACAACTGAATTGATCTTGCTACAAAATTAGCTCATTTATAACCTCTGTACCCCATGGAAAAACATGCAGGGTTCATCTGGGTGATGAAACACACATTTAAATTGGAAGAATTATTCCTAATACCAGCATTTAGGAGGCAGAAGCAAACAATAAAGTTTAGGTCAACCTGGGCCACATAATGAGACCATGTGGGAAGTTAGGGGACATTGGGAGGTTTAGGATTCTTTTCATTCTATATTAAGTCATTGCCTACCACTAGATAAAGCTATTTATATAACAAAGACAAAGATAAGACTGTCTTTAGACCAAGTACATTAACTTACATCACTCTTATGCAAAATGCAATATAGAATTTCTCAGATTTAATTCATTATTGATATTCAATTTATTATTCATGTTCATTAATTACTTTTAAAGTACTTGAATAAGACTTGTTTAATGAGCTGAAGTACTCAATAGTCATTTCTGGAAGTATTTTCAACTCCCAGTATCTATTAATTTGTCTGATTTTAAATTAACTAATTTTATAAATGGTTTCCTTTCCAAAGCTAAAGAGGAAAGACTCAAAGTTTATCATGAAAATATTGTTTCCGTAATGCTCAAGTCAGACTTCTCTAAATATCTTCAACCTAGTAGTACCTCCTTGAGTCTGCTATTTGTATGCGTCATCTCTGGTTCTCATAGCAACTAGCACATGGTAAGGTAGCTACTGTGATGGACAAAAGTCACTGAGCAGTATGGCCTCTCTAGGAAACGGGAAGCCTGAACAGCTTGACCTGAAAGAGACTGGGATTGCCTGAATAACCAAAGAGAAGTAGTTACATAGGAATCTCAGAATAAAGGATTTTTTTCCTCAGGCTGGTAAGATGATTTATCAAGTAAAGGTGTTTCCCTTCCTGTATCTCATGCCTTGGTAGTGTGGCACACGCCTTTATCTCCAGTAATTGAGAGGTAGAGACAGACAAATCTCTGTTGAGTTCAGACCAGCCAAGCTCTTTAAACTCTTGGGGGGAAAATCCATGTGGCCTGCAACCAACCCCCTGTTAACTCTAGTTCCAAAGGATCTCTTAAAAAACAAAAAAACTACCTGAGGTGAACTTCATATAAAAGGAATAATAGAAAGAACCACACACATCCAAGAATTTTGCCTTGGTAGTTGTAAAGCAGCTAAGGATGCAGGAAGCACAGGATGCATGTCCTTAACAACCATAATCGTTTTCAGTTAGAGCCTCTTTTCAAGAGGCACTTGAAACAGACTCTGGTAAGGAGGAGGGGCAAACACCTCTGTCTGGCTTAAACATTACCAATAAAGTAAGAAATTACAACTGGGCTTAGTGGTGCAGACCTGCATCTCAGTAAGAGGGAAGCCTGCAGCAGAAGGATCATTAAAAAAAGTAAGTGTTGTGCTGCACACCTGCAATCCAGCACTCAAGACGATGTCAGTAGGAGAGTCACTCCAAATTGGAGGCTATAATGAATTCTAGTAAGTAAGGAAAGGTACAAAAAGGCTTAAGGCTTGAATGGCAAAATCAACTCCTTGACTTCAACACAGGGCATATGAGTACCCCCACACATACACAAACATAATAAATGTAATTTTAAATGAATTTTAGCTGGCCATGCTATTATGTACCTTTCATCCCAGCATGAGAGACAGAGACTGGCCTCTGTGAGTCTGAGGCCAACCTAGTCTACATAGTGTATTCCAGGAGAGCCAGAGCTACATAAAGAAGCCTAGTCTCAAAAATCAAAACAAAATAACAAACAAACAAAAACCAACAAAACAAATTGTAAAATAAAATTAAACAAAAGAAATTCATAGGCTTTATTGCAATATTTGATATAGCTTTTCTAAAACTGTACCTTTAGGTTTTTAACTCTGTATTTCTTTTTCTTTTTTAAAGATTTATTTTATTTTTTTTTTATGTGTATGAGTACACTATAGCTGTACAGATGGCTATGAGCTACAATGTGTGTGGCTGCTGGGAAAGGCTGGGACCTTCTGCCGGGGCGTCCGATTTCGTTACGGATGGTTGTGAGCCACCATGTGGTTGTCTGGATTTGAACTCAGGACCTTCGGAAGAGCAGTCAGGGCTCTTACCTGCTGAGCCATCTCGCCAGCCTCCTTAATTCTGTATTTCTTACCATGCACTTCATTCACCATACTGTTTAGAAGGGTGGAGGCAAGAGTTTAAGGTCGATCTCAGCTACATAATGAATGGTAGCCTGGACTACATGAGGCCCTATCCCAAACAAACAAACAGACAAACAAACCCCCCCCCCCCCCCCAAAAAAAAAAAAAAAAACCACCCCTAATGTCACAACAAAACTGTTAGAGGAAAACATAAACCCAATATGGAAAATATGCTCTCTCCACATTCAAGGCAAAGGCCAAAAGATTAAGCGTTCCAGAGATCTTGAAAGTGACCTAGGCCATACAATAAAAACCTATTTTAAAACAAAAACTAAAAAAGGCCACTTCTTGATCAATATTGTTTACTACTAAAAGGCTGACTAAACTTGTTTTTAAAAAAATAAAACAAAAAAAACTAAAAACAATGCTCTCCCTATTAAATGTAAACAAATCTTAGGCCTTTATTGTGAAAAGCAATCATATGTGTTGGTAATAACACACACACACACAAACACACACACATCTGTATGCTCTAAGTGTGCAGTGCTCTCAGAGGCCAGAAGAGAGTGTTGATCCTCTGGACCCGGAAAACTAAGAATTTCTAAACAATTCTACTAATAATTTGCTTCTCACATTTATAAAGATGGATCTTAGAATATGCCACTATCAATCACCTTAGCTAAAAATCATTTCAAGCCTTCAGTTTCCATCATAAAACCAATCACAAACTGACAACTTCAGAAGGAAAAAAATAATACTGTTCTACAAATTAAGAGACCAGTTTATGGAGGCTGGAGAAATGAATGGCTCAGAGGTTAAGAGTACCTGTTCCAGCAGAGGACTTGGGTTCAACTCCAGCATATACATGGTGGTTCACAACTATGTGTAACTTCAGTTCTAGAGGATCTATCATGCACATACATACATGCAGGCAAACACTCATACACATAATATAATTTGAAAATCTAAGAAGCTGAGAGAGACACAGACTTGTTAGTGTGCTGGTCTACCACATAGACTCGACTCTACTACAAAAGTGGAGCCTTACTTGACCTAATTGACTACTGTCAAAGTCAGCTAAGGATTTGTCTATATCTAGGGTTGGATTTGGCTATATACTTTCTCCTTAAAGATCTGCTCACAAAGACATATTTTTAAACAGGCAACAGAGGCACATTTTCTCCTTCAAAATCATGTTTCTGTTTACTATCTACTGTAAGATGAACCAAAGGGTCAGATCATATAGCTAGGTTATAACAGGAAAAGAAAAAGATACAGCAACTAGCACATACAATGGAAGTGACATGGTGTGAAGATGATATTTGAAGTTTTGTTGCTGTGGAATAGAATATAGTATACATATTTTTACTCCCCAACTTTCCTCCCCCAAGCTTCGATCATACCAGAATGTATTACAGTAATAAATCACTACCATAAGTAGTTTGTAGGACGATGTAAAACAACCAAAAATTGAGTGAAGAATGCTAAAGCATGAGCCTAACTACTACTGCCCTCAAAGCAAATCCGATGTGTGGTTTGGTTTTGTAAATGAAGTTTCCTTGAAGATGCAATTCTCATTTGCTTGAGTTCTCTATGGCTTTCAGTAGAAACCACAAGGCTTGCAAATACTAAAGTATGTGGCCCCTTAAAGAAAAAGGGTACCAATTAGAGCAATGTCATATGCTCTATTCATCCACTACTTTCTGTCAAAGAACAGGGGATGAAGCTTTTCTGGAGCACACAACTTTTCTGTGGCTTCCACGATTCCTAACCTCCTCAGCCTTCAGCCTGTTTCCTCTGCCCTACAGAAGTAATAAATGTATTGTCTTTGACTCTCCAGCCAAAAGAGAATAAATGCATTCTTGCAAAAGAATGTAGAGCAACTAGTTTTTCAGGTCTTGACAATGAAAGAAATCCTGACATTAGCTGGAGAAAGAGCAAGGCCTATGCAGCTAGGTTGTGTCATTTTGCTTCCTAGGCCATCTGAGATTTACAAATAAACTTGGCCAACAAGATTTCTGTATCCAGAATTAAGAAGTGTGATTCTGAATAGTATTTCAAATGACAACTTTGGAAGTTTGGAATTTACAAATCATTTGCCACAAACGTTACCTTTAGTACAGCTTCATTTAACTCAGTGATAAAACTTATCAGTATCATTCCAATTTTACACAACTAGGCACATTAAACGACTTAAGTTCCCAACACAATAAATAGGAAAGTTAGACATTAAAAACTCCAAGGCTTTAGTATTTAGCTTGTTAAGTGTCTCTCTCTCTCTCTTCTCTCTTTCGCCCCCCTCCTCTACCCCCTACTCTCTCTTTTCCTCTCTTCCTCCCCTCTCTCTGCAATTTTCAGGTGTATTTTCAAAAAATTCAAAGACAGTCTCAGCATGGGATTATTGACTTAAATTCTTAGAGCAAGCATCCATTTGCTCCCAGCATTCCTGTAGCTTTCATTTCTCTACTTCCTTCTCTTTCTCCATAGGTTCTCACTATGCTGGCCAGGGAAGTATCCAATTCATGGCCTCAAGTAATCCTCCCACCTCACCATCCTGAGTGCTGAGACCACACACACAAACCACTCCAAACCTGCTCTCCTTGGCCTGCTGTTACTTTTTCATTTTCCTTTCCATTCCCAAATTTCTTGACACATGAGCAACTATGAGTATTCAGCTGTGAACAGTGTGTGTGTGTGGGGGGGGGAGGGGGGAGGCAGTAAAGTACAAGTTAAAATACACTGGACCTGGGGGTCCTTAATAACAATTCCTGTATGTTTATGATCTTGGGCAAATCACTTAACTCAGAGCCACTACTGTTTGCTCAGCAACAGACACCCACTCCTGGCCCCTATAGTCTCAGGACAGTACCATGTCTCCATTCCAACAACTTCGGCAGGAATCAGACCTTTCTGTTTACTTGCCTTACTTTTTTTTTTCTTTAAAAAGCCCTGTTTCATATGCATGGAGATATAAATTAAAATAAAAGAGACCACTCATTTCTTTTATAAATATCAAATAGTTCGGAGCCTTTTAAACTACAAGTTAGAACAAAATGTTCTAATTTCAAAAAAGCAAACAATTAAAGCTGGAAGTGAATAGAATGTCTCAAATTTTAAAAATGGGAATGTCAGTGATCAGTAGGGATGCAGGTTTTCCCTCTAAATGAATCCAGAAACATGTAACTCTTTAGAATGCATCTCTTTTGACACTTTACACATGTATAAACTGGGAGTGTTAAGGCTAATTCTGGAGTCTTGGGTAGCTACCACACTGTCATAATCTACTTAGCCCTATCAGCAAAAGAAAAATTCTGTTTTGAATTCTGAAGTAAGTTCTGAAGGGGAGTACCTTTAATTCTAGCACTTAGGAGCCAAAGGCAGGCAGGCAGATTTATGAGTTTGAGGTCAATCTGGTCTATATGAACTTCAAGTCACCCAAAGCCACATAGGGAGCTTTATCTGAGGGTAGTGGGAGGGGGTAGAGGAAGGAGATGGCTCAGTGGTTAATAACAATGACTGTTCTTTTAGGACCTACATTCAATTCCCAGTACCTATGGGGCAACTCAAAACTGTTTGTAATGTCAGTTCCAGAGGATCCAGACGCCCTCCTCTGGCCTCCTCAGGAACTGCATGGACAAGTGTGTAGACACTAAAGCAAACCACCATTATTTTTTTTTATTAACATTAAAAAACAAAAAAAAAAAAAAAAAAAAAAAAAGAAAAAAAGAAAAAAGTAAAGAAAGATCCACCTCTATCTATCTTTATTTAAACTCCTGGACACACAAAGCAAGAATTCTGGTGACCATTTCATGGACTGTAACTACTGTTTAAGGATTTGGTGTCTACCATAAATAAAAAAACTTGCCTTTCCTTTTCCAACTGCAAAGACATTTAAAACATTTACTAATTAGTCTCAAACAATATTTTTTCTTCCTCTCGAAATATCCTTAGTGCACAATTGAGTCTACTTGTATACATGACATTTTCAGACTTATTAATGTGGTTTATTATTATTTTAGCATATGTTCTTTTGTTTTGTTTTGTTTTTTTGTTTGTTTGTTTTCGAGACAGGGTTTCTCTGAGTAGCCCTGGCTGTCCTGGAACTCACTCTGTAGACCAGGCCAGCCTCTGCCTCCCAAGTGCCGGGATTAAAGGCGTGAGCCACCAAAGCCTGAAGCCACCTTTTTCAATAAAAGTTTTCAAAGTAATTCAATCTTACTATGCATTTGTTTTTAAGACTGAGACCTCTTAAGTAATTTTCTTGTGTTCCTTTGGCTGGATTTTCGTGTTGTTTTGTTTTTTCTAGTCAGGATTTTTCTGTGAAGCCCTGGTTATCCTTGAATTCAGATCTTTAGTCCTGAGATTAGGGATTAAAGGCATATGCAAACAATCACTTGGCTTTTGCCCTCACTCTGCCATCTTTTTTTAGACTAGGGGTATGGAGTGTGTGTGTGTGTGTGGGGGGGGTGTTCCTCACTCTATTAAAAAAAGATGCTCTTGAATTTTTGGTAATCCTCCTGTCTCAACTCTCCAAGTAGTAGCATATGAGCATGAGTCATCTCCACTCCCCACAACCCCTTAAAAAAAAAAAAAAAAAAAAAAGCCAGCCTCTGTTGTCCATCCCACAGGAGAGTTCTCACCAGAAAGGGGAAGCAGAGAAGACTGGGTCCTATCAAAACACTGTCTTCCTATCTAATAAGGAAGTTCAGTGTAGAGAGCACTGGGCCCATTTCATCATTTTCATCTGCCCCCTGCTTCCTCACCCTCAAAATGTAGATCATTTTCTGTCCTACCTACATTAGTAAATACCAAATAAGAATACTAAATCACTGATTCATATAAATATTGCATACTGTTATAAGCTTAGCTATCATTGAGAGTAGCTGAACAGGAATCTGCCCAGTTAATTACCAAGAAAAAAATTCACAAGAATTCAGGATAAAAATAACCAAGTAAGACAGCTGGAAATTTACCATTAATTCTCTAGTGATTAAGTTCCTAACTGTCTTTCTTTTCAATTGAAGATAATTACAACATATTTAACCTAGAAACTAAATACAGGTAGTTTATAGTGAAAATTCTGCTAGATCCTATAGATCAGTGTTCTCAACATGTGGGTTGAGACTCTTTAGGGATATAAATTATTTGCTAAACAAGCACTGCCAAATTCCTACACACGTACTTTTCATTGGCTTCACACTTCAGATTTGTCCAAATTATTATCAGTAACACTAAATCCATTGCAACCCAGGAATCTAATCTTTGCACTGGGTGGAGATGTACATTTCTGTACATACACATCTCAAGGAACTACCCAGGAAGATCAAGGGAGTACCTGGACATCTTTAGGAATAGTGAAGAGCTCTGAGTTTTAGAGCTGTTTCTCTTGCAGGTCAAGACACAAAGAAAAGTCAGTACTAGCTTCTTGCATATATACCTATGAGCTTAAAATGATGCCATCATGTATCATGCACACACGGTACTCAAAACATTCTGAGGAAGGTGAAGGCTAAATAACATGTCTACCTTGTTATGGATGCCTAGTTATAGGCAGTCTCTAGCATGGTTGTTTTAATTGATTGATTGGGGTTTTTTTGTTTGTTTGAGACAAGATCTCACTAGCCATGGCTGGCCTCAAATTCAGAGATTCTCCTGCCTCTGGCTCCTGAGTGGTAAGATTAAAGGCATGTACTACCATATCCCACGAGTCCAACACTTTTGTATGCTATCTCTAAAATGAAGCTAGGTAATTTCTAACTATTCTCTCTCTTGCTTCTCTTTTAGCTGTCACCCAGATTAGCTGTAATTACTGAGTTTAAACTCCAATTATTATTGGCTAGGAATATAGCTTAACGGTGGTATACTTGCCTACTAGGCACAAGGCCAGAGTTAATTCCCAGCATTGTCACAGAAAAGGGAGGGAGAAGACAATGAGAATATCCAAAAATACTATCAATTCTGATATTTCCCCAAAGACCAGTCCTAAATGTACAATCTACCCACTGGATATTTCCAATTAGAAATTCCCCATGTCCAAATTCAAATTTATCTCTTCTTCAAACCTACTCCATTCCCCTTAAGTCCCTATGTATTAGTCATTCAGACTTTCACTCAGGTTCCATGAACTGCTAAGTAATGACAGTGTTCAGCAGTAGTGTCCTCACCTGACCTTTTGTCATGCTGCCACCATTTTTTTTTAAGATTTATTTATTTTTATTATATGTAAGTACACTGTAGCTGTTTTCAGACACACCAGAAGAGGGCATCATATCTCATTACGGATGGTTGTGAGCCACCATGTGGTTGCTGGGATTTGAACTCAGGACCTCTGGAAGAGCAGTCGGTGCTCTTACCGGCTGAGCCATCTCTCCAGCCCCCATGCTGCCACCATTTTATCCAGGCTTCCATAACCTCCATACAATAATAAAAATGATGATTACTATAACAATAGCTAATACCTATTTAGCCATCACTGTGCCAAGTATAATTCTAAGCCACTTACATTACCAACTACTCTAAACTTCCTCACAAGCCTCTAGCAGACATGCTCAACCATTTGACATCGTGACAAGTGACACTGTCATCTACAAAGTTTATTCGAGAAAAGATCAAGTTAAAATAAAAAAAGTCACAAAATTTCTAGCCCCATCCTCGTTTTACATAGAATGTGCAGCAAATTTAGTGAAAGCACATTTCTGATAAAGCTGCACCAATCTACTACCCTACATCTTCCATAGTCACTAATGTCAAACAGAAATCATTCTCAATGTCAAGGCCTTTTCAACACCTGATCCCAACTTTCCTAGACGTTTCTGTTACTACTCCTGCCTGTCATTTACTCATCTCTTTATACTCTGAGCAGAGTGACCTATTTACTGCTCTCCTCAGTGCAAAAGTTGCACTGTGAATCATGACCTTGTTCTTAATGCCTAAGTCTTCCTACCTCCTGAAGTCTGATAGAGCCAGTTTAATTGTCTGCCTTCCTAAACCGAGGTCTCCTTTCTTGATTTTTTTTTTTTTTTTTTTTAAAGCTTAGGCTAGCTTTGATTGCTCTATATAGCTGAAAATGACTTTAAATGTAGGATCCTCCAGTATCTACCCCATCTCCTCCTACCGTGCTAGGACTGCAGAGTCATGCTACCACTTGGGGTAAGCTTTATGAATGCTAGTCAGATACTCTACCAACTGAGCTACATTCCAACCCATAACACGCCCTTAGAATTCTATGTCCTTTCCTTGCACTTTGCATATCAGTTCCTAATATTTGGTGTACACTGTAAGTCTCCCTACCAGACTGTTAGATCTGGAGTAAAATTTTACTTGTGCATTTTAACTTTTCACACAAAAAATATGTAGAACTAATGAACTATTGAAAAAGAATGTGTAAGCTGGGCGGTGGTGGCGCACGCCTTTAATCCCAGCACTTGGGAGGCAGAGGCAGGCAGATTTCTGAGTTGGAGGCCAGCCTGGTCTACAGAGTGAGTTCCAGGACAGCCAGGGCTAGAGAGAAACCCTGTCTGGAAAACCAAAAAAAAAAAAAAAAGGAAAAAAAAAAAAAGAAAACGAAAAAGAATGTGTAAAGCCATCAGGATCTCCTCAGAGGTAAGAATTGTATAGGTAAAGAAAGGAAAACCTAGTTTTATCCAATTATTTCTAGTCATACAGTCTTAAATTTAGTTTTCTATGTAATTAACATCATGGAAATGGGAGCTAAATGATAGTACTTTCAGTAACAACAACAAAAGTACATCGGCTGCCCTTTTAACTTACAATACTGAACTTTGGGTCAGTTACTGAATGGAGAGACAGGAGATGAGCGTAATAAACAAGTAGGAACTGATCAAGTTCTGCAGAGCTGGCCTCAATACTAAGAACAGATAAAAAGGAAAAGGAATGTTTTGCATAATGCAGACATGAAGTACATACTACTCAGCTATATCTATAATCAATTTCAATCACAGTATATTTCAGGACTTAATATGTTATAAGTTCAATCCCTCGTTCATTCAATAAAATTATTTTTCATTTAAATATATGATAGTGGTTAGAAAAACTTCAAGAAACAGGCTACCAAAAATAAACAAAGGACAAAAATTCATAGCTACCCATGAGCACACACAATAATGTCATTTTGCTGAGATGGGGGAAGTTGGCATAAAGTATTACTTTAGGCATACACAGACAAGGATTCCTACTTTAGTCTTGTCGAATGTTAAAAATTTTTGTCATTAAAATGTCACCTTAAGGACTCATTTGAAGAACTAGTCCCAAACATATGTAAGAACAGCCTGCCCTTGAAGCGTATTAATAACAAATAATAAAAAGCATGAGGTGGCATGCAGGTGTTATGCTTGTGTATTTTACTTCTTTGTACTGCATAAAGTCACCCAGTTCTCTGAGGCACCTCAGCCAGGTGGGCACCATTAGCTTCCTAGCTGATTCTCAGTTTTCAGAAAAAGCAACTGGCTGAGGCAAGAGATTTTCAGTCCCCAAAGGAACACTAGGTCTGCTGCCACAGCAAACATCTGAACCAACAAATCTATGTGTAGACTACTGAACCTCCTGCAGCCTACTTCTCTGTTCTTTCTGTGTCCCCTACTGGTGTACCAAAAGAAACACGAAAGAGCCAGGCAGTGGTGGCTCACGCCTTTAAATCCAGCACTTGCACTTGGGAGGCAGAGGCAGGTGGATTTTTGAGTTTGAGGCCAGCCTGGTCTACAGAATGAGTTCCAGGACAGCCAGGGCTATACAGAAAAAACAGGTCTCGGAAAAAAAACAAAAAACAAAAACAATAACAAAACAAAAAGAAAGAAACAGGAAAGATAAAACTACCCAGAGGAATTAAATCAAACATGCAATGAATTGAATGGGACTAAAAGCTCTGATTTTAACACAGCCAGTCACTAAAAACTTGAAATCTTAATAGAGACCCACTCTCTCTGGCCTCAATTGTTCCAAGAAAAACTAGACTAGATCCCATGACTCCGGGGGGGGGGGGGGGGGTTGCAGATGTGCTAGAGTGCTTGCCTAAATTATTCTTTCAGTCTAATTTAGCATTAATCAAACTCTGGGGATAAATTTGGGCTAAAATAATCTGATTCACAAAGACAACCACAATCTGATTCAAATAATTTTTAGGAGCTATGGAATATAACTCAGTAGCAGAGGACTAACCTAACCTTTATAAAGCTCTGGATTTAATACCTAGTACTGCAAGAAGAGAGCAAAGGAAAACAAAAATAAAAAACAAAGCAAAACAAACAAAAAGAGCAGCAATAACGCTTTCTAGATTCATGAAGCCCTTCCAAAACGTATACAACTTGGGTTTTCTCTGTTGTTTTTATTTCCTGTGTATGCATATTTTGCCTGCTTTATGTATATGCACCACATGCATAGCAAGTGTCTGAAGAGGCCAAAAAAGAAAAAAAGAAATAAAGAGGTCTGTTTTGGAGTCACAGGTGGTGGTGAGCCACCATGTAGTTGCTGGAAACTGAACTCAGTCCTCTAGAGCAGCAAGTGTTCTCAAACTCTGAGCCATCTCTACAACCCAAGTATACAGCTTCTTGAAAAGGTGGCCTAATCTAACTTTAGGAATAAAAAGCCTAGTCACTAAGGCTGTTGTTTTCAAGCATACACTGTCCAGGAACTGAGGTATTACTCAGCTAAGTTAATGTTAGCTTTGCTGGTTCTTATTATCTGAATTAAGTTTTTCAATGCACAAAAAATAAAATAAAATAGGCCAACATCAACAGGGCAGGAAATTTAAAAAAGAAGAAATCACAAAATATCAACAGGGAAGGGGCATACAATCCTAAAAATAGGTAACACTAGACATGTAAAATAGGTGTGAAAGATGTCTCCATGGGGGTCTATCATTTACACTACAGAAGCATTGCACAGTAGTAACTTTGTCAAATTTATGTTCATGCTTAGATTTTAATGAGTCCTATTTTCTTTTTAGTCTTCAGTCCAATATTTACTTCCTCTCTACTATTCTACAAGGTGTAACTACTTCTCAAGCTCCCAAATAATTGAAGACAGAAAGACTACAACCTCAAAGCAAACAAGGCTCCAGTGTACTTTATAAATATTTGGCATACAAATTAAGAAAAACAAAACAAAAAAACCTGTGCTAAGCAATCAGCAACAAGAACCCACCCACACTGAAATAGAACGCACACCATGCACACCTCAGTATCCAATCAGCAACAAGAACCCACCCACATTGAAATAGAACGCACACCATGCACACCTCAGTACCCACTCACAACAGGCTTCCCATTCCCAGTCTTTACTTGGAGAAGCTTCTAAGTTTAATGACATTTTTTAAAGCAGCATCCCATTTTTAAACAGGGGGCAGGGGGAAGGCCAGGAGATGACTCAGTGGGTAAAAGCATTTGCCAGGCAAGTCTGACCACCTGAGTTTAATCCCTGAACTCCATGTTTAAGTGGTCATCCTCTGACCTCCACATGTATACACACACGCAATGACCACTGCATCCTATTCTGAGGTCTTTAATTTGATGTTTGTTTTGTTTTTTGAGGCAGGCCTCATGTATCTGAGACTAGCCCTCAACTTCCTATTTAACAGATGATGGTGAACTTCTGAATCCTCTGAGACTCAAATTTTGACACAGAGGTTAAAATTCCTTCATAAGAATCTTGATGATGGCCCAATAATTTCAATACATGTATTAAGTAGACAGAATGGAGCTGGTGAGATAACTCAGCGGTACTTGTTGAGCCCCGAGTTTAATCACTGAAATCCATGGCTGAAGTAAAGAGCTGACTCCTAAAAGTTATCCTGTCTTCCACACATATGCCATTTCTTATGCATGCCCACACTTACACACATACACAAAATAATAAGTAAATTAACTTAAAAGTAGGATCCTGTAAACACAAATGAGAATATGCAGGTGAAGTACATTATTTTATAAAGATATCACAACACCAGCATTCTCTTGGACGTCACACCTATCTCCCTAAAACACTTAAGTCCCTCAATTAGCCTGCATCAACAACAGACAATATTTATGCAGTAATTCATAATGTGCAGAAAAGTTTCAATATACAGAACCTCATTCAAGACTCACCTCTAAATGGTGCAGGGATGTAGCTCAGGTAGAGCATTTGCCTTGCAGGCACCAGGCCCTAGTTTCTATCCACAGCTCTGAGGCCAAATGGAATACACTAAGAATCTCAACACACAGGAGGTGGAGAAAGCTCAAGAATTCAAGGTCATCCTTGACTACAGTATCCAAGACCTGCCTGGACTATATTTGGTGGTAGTGGTGGGAGGGGCCTCTAATAAGCCTTTCAATCTAAGCTCTCAGATCCCACATGGTGAAAGGAAGGAACCCACTATTGAAATTGTCCTATAACCTCTATATGTACAGCACAGCATGATCATGACACCACCACCGCCACCACCACCACCACCACCACCACCATCACCACCACCACCACCCCCACCTCCACCACCACCTCCAAAAAACTTTTTATGAAGTGAGGGGGAAACTCGAGGCTGGAGAAACGGCTCAGTG